>JAUCMS010000025.1:16493873-16507532 GCA_032357445.1 Enteromius radiatus | reverse complement strand
CATTCTGACGGCACCCATTCACTCCAGATGTTAACTGATGGACTGGAACGGTGTGGATTATTGTGATGTTTGGACTCCAGAGCATCCATTACTGAGCAAGTGATGTAATGCTGCATTTCTCCAAATCTGATGAAGAAACAAACTTGTGGGTGAATAAAAATTCAGCAAATTAGAATTTTGGAGAGAATTATTTCTTTAATCGAGTCCGTCTCCTGATGCGTTTCAGCTCTGGGTTTCGTCCTGTCTCTCGTTCTCTGTGCTGCTGTCCCGTCGCACCCATATATCATCACCGGACACCTGCTCGTCCACACTGGCCACCGACATGGCGCACTGCTTCCCCAAATGAGACAGCTTGGCATGCTGGGATTTGTAGTCCTTCTTGGTGTCCTCTTCCTCCTCTTCTTCCTCCTCCTCGGCCGTGTCTCCCTCCAGCGAGAGGGCGGAAAGCGGTCCCTCCAGGTCCGGGTCGGTGGAAGGGCTCAGAGCGGACTGGCAGAAGTCGTCGTCGTCGCTCAGGATGTCCGTTTCCTTCACGTCCTGTTCCTGCTCCTCGTAGCGCTGGAGGTCGAACTGCTCCTCCACCCAGCGGTCGGTGTCACCTGCTGGAACGATGCCCTGCTGCTGAGCATGCTGGGAGTCCGGCGAGTCGCTGTCAGGCTCGGTGTCGAAAACGATGTCCGTGTCGATGGTGAAGCGGTTCCGCACCAGTTTCCTGCGGCCCAGGGTGCGAGTCGGGGCAGAGACTGAGAACATACAGATACTCGAACGTCACTAACATGATTGACACACAGATCTGACATTATAATATATATCTATACAATTTAGATCATAAATAGAGCTGGTAATTTAGAACTCTAGCACTCTCTATAAAAACACTTGCTTTTCTCATCTTTTTCTATTATGTTTGCATTTTATTTATTATATAATAAAAAAAAGCATTTCTACATGTACTGCATTAAGCTGAGACTTACGGCGCTTGAATATTATTGCTCTTTTGTTCATTTTAATTGCTTGTATTGTCCTCATAGCTTTGGATAAAAGTGTCTGCTAAATGACTGAATGTAAATGTGAAATATAATATATAAAATATTATTACCATAAATAGTTTCCTATGGGAATATATTGCAAAGTGTTGAATTTTCCAGTCTTCAGTGTCACATGATCCTTCAGAAATCATTCAGAATAAGAGTATTTCTTTGTGTGTACCTGCTCTGTTCATGGCTGGTCGGGCTCCTTTAAGAGCACACAAGCGCTTTCCTCCGAAGGGAACGTACTGCTGACTGAGGGGAAGACTTTCTGTCTTCAACAGCTGACGGCGCTGTTTATCTCTCAAGATGGAGTGAACCGTCTTCAAGAAGTCTTTCTTACTCTCAGAAGAGCTGCAGACACCATTTAAGACACAATATTGCACAATGATGTCAGTTTACTATTCATGTTGAATCCAGCGCTCTAAAAATGGGTCAGATTACCGTAGTTTGTATTTGTAGTTCACTTAACAATAACAAATGTGCACTGAGCCTGTACAAGAGTCCTCCACCAGATGGTGACAGTTTTCTTTTTCTTTATAAATATTTGGTAAAATTTATATGATCTTTATTATAATGTTTTTAACAAATAAATGTTAATATATATTGCTTCTTATTTTTCATTTTACATATTAAATATTTGTAGTTTTTAAGTTGATTTTACATTTATTTAAAGATTATATATATATATATATTAGTGCTGTCAAATGATTAATCGCATCTTAAATAAAGGTCTTGTTCACATAATATATGTCTGTTTATTGTGTATTTTTATTATGTAAATATAAAAACAAAAATAGGTTATGTTTATATATTACATATATTGATATACTATGTAAAATATAATATTATGAATATATAAATGTAATTTTTTTTTTATATATACTCTATGTGTGTGTATTTATATATATATATATATATATAATAAATATACACTGTACACATATATAATATAAAAAAAATGTTTATTTTGGATGCGATTAATCACAATGAATCATTTGACTGCACTAATATATCTATTGTTTTTTGTTCATTGTTTCAGTGCCAGAGACACTGACCTGCAGCAGAGCTGAAACACTCTCTCTGGTCGTCCCTCTGATTCAGACTTCACATGGATGATCTCACACACGGCTGCGCTCTCTCCATCTGAAACCACACACACATACACACTACGATCAGCTCCCCATGTACCTCTATAGGCTCTGACATCATCATGCACTGGCGTGTTTAGCGTGTGTTGACCGGGGCCACGGGTGAGCTTACCTGTATTGGACAGTGTGCGCACCTGAAGCGCATCCGTGGGGATCATGTGACGGAAACGAAACGGATCTCTCTCTTCTCCTGAGACTGATGCTCTGTGAGAACCACCCTGAGAAACAGATGTGTGAGAAAAACGGTCAATAATTCATCGCTTTGATGGGGATCAGGGTGTGAGTGCTGTACGATACTGCACCAAACAACAGCATGAATACAACACCCAGTTAACTGCTGAATACCTCTCTAAGCCATGAAAAGAGCGAGAGAGAGAGAGAGAGAGAGAGAGAGAGAGAAGTGCTTGGGCGTAACATCCACAGCTGAAATATTCAACAGATCTCATAGTGAAGATCACAACACTCACCAATTTCTTCTTCTGTTTGGAGTAATCCTTACAGATGACCACCACAGCCGTTTTAAACACTGGAGGAGAAACATATAACATCACCCTTCAGTTCAGAAACAAAATTATCTATGCATCTAACTATCTACAGTGCACCTATGTATCTATTTGTCTGTCTGTACATCCATTTATCTATTTATCTATCTATCATGAGTGGAGGTCGTGTGGGAACAGAACGTACCGAATGTGGCCAGCTGTGGCTCTTTCTTGCACTTTCCCAGTGAGGAGGATGGGTTGATCCATGTCACGCTGGTGTGGAGGAGTAAATCTCCCATAGACAAGTCAGCAACCTGTAATCATAGCAGACGCCACCGTTAGAGCTCGCACAACACACACACACAGCTCGCAATCTGCAATCCAGAAGGGATCTCGTCTGTGCCTGGCTGCATCGTTCAGAGACAACAGTCACATTATGCAACTAAAGTTGATTTCAAAGATTTCAAAGTGCAGACAGACGACAGTAAATCCAGGAATAAAGAAGAAAATATGATCTGACAGTTTTACATCAGCTGCAGAGCATGAAATGTGGCGTGAGAGCAAAGTTCTGTATTATACCGAGCTTCACACACACACGCAGCCAAAATAGTTGCATAAACATACGTCTATACTGAGCAACTCGCATGTTAATGTTGAACTGGGATTGGTCATGTGGAGTGATACACAGTAAAACATTGCTTGTTCAGTGAAATCTGTCGACTGGATGTGAACTGATGTAAAGGTCACGAACCTCTTTCTTGTCTCCGGTCTGTTCAGAGATGAGGAGGTCAAAGACGGCTCCAAACTCCTCGTGGATCTTCTGCATCTCGTTGATGTGGCTGGCAACTGTGTTCATGGCTTTCATTGCAACTGCAATGAGTCAGTTATATAGAGAGTTCAGACTGATGGGTTTAAAACACATCTCGAGTTATAACATCTTATTTAGACTTTCTTTTTTAAAGAAATTATTACATTTAGCAAAGACACATTAAACTGATGACAGTAAAAACATCTGCACCTATTCAAAAATGTAAGTCTGAGCCATTTCAACTGAAAAAGCTTGCACTGAATGAACTCAAAACTACATAAATGCCTTTATTTTGTCTCAAGATGGACACCACTAATGTTTTTTACTGAGGCACGCTTATAAAAATTGCTCAAATGTCCTATTTGAACAATCCGGGCCAGTTTCCCGGACAGGAATTAGATTAAGCCAGGACTAGACCTTTGCTAATTTAGGACATTTAATAATTTTTAGAAACATGTCTTTACAAAAACGCATTATCTGTGAGCATTTTAAGACCAAACAATGGCAATGATGTATTTTAAGATATCTCAGTGCAAGCCTTTTCCAGTTTAGACAGCTCTTAGCATTTATTTTAATCTAGGACTAGTCTTAAACCCTGTTCGGGAAACCGGCACTCCTAGTTTAGTCTAATCCCTGTCAGTAAAAACCAGGCCTTATAATGTTACAAAAGTTTGCGTTTAGTTTTCTGTTTCTCAAAGAATCATGAAAAAGTAAATTTTTCATGGTTTCCATAAATAAATGAAGCAGCCCAACTGTGTTCAGTATCTTTCTTAAGCAGCATATTATAATGATTTCTGGAGGATCATGTGACACTGAAGACTGGAGTAATGATTTGGAAAATTCAGCATTGCATCGAAGGAATAAATTGCATTTTAAAATATATTACCATCGAAAATGGCTATTTTAAAGCATAATATTTTATCATTTTTATTGTATTTTAAATCAAATAAATGCAGCCTCTGTGAGAATAAAAGCTCACCGTTCAGATGGTAGTGCTCCTCGCTGTCGGGGTCTGTGAGCGAGTGCAGTTCTCTCAGGAGCAGAGGGTATTTCAGCACTCTCTGGATGGGTTTGATCAGGTACGACTCCAGCGTGGACGAATGCTGCTGTTTGGGGTTGCGCTCGTCCAAAAATGCCTTGAAGGCCACGTCTGTTTTTGCTGGAGAGGACACAAACACAAGAAGATGTGATTATCCTGTCACAGCGCTGATAGCGATAGATAGCATTCGTCATGCTTTACACAATACAAGCACAAAATGTTTTCAAGCACATTAATGTACTGGAAAACGCTGTTGCATAACCATCACAAATCTGCAGAATCCACGTTAAATAATAAAAATAGCCAGCGAGAAGACCAACCTCACAGACACCCACACACACCACGGCAGGATGGCATTACACACGCTCACATGAGATTTGCGGACCCCCAGGTGCAGGGCTCTGTGAAAATACCAGCAAGATTTACGTACCTTTGACCAGCACTTTGGGCACTTTGGTGTGGCTGGCACAGAAAGCACTGTAGATTTTGAAGCGGTCGGCGTAATACAGGAACGAGCCGCCCAGAGAAAAGAGGATTTTCTGTAAGACGAGAGGGATTTTGAGAGAAATACATCAGGTGTCATGGTTTGCATTGGGTAAATCTTCTCATGAATGCCTGTGAGTGTCACAAAAAAACATGCTATATGCCTCAAAAGAGCCACGAACCTTGAACTCCTCCACTCGCTCCAGTTTCTCAAGGTCCGGCACCAGTCGGGTTCCGTCTTCCAGCGTCTTCAGAAACTCCACCTGAAACTCCAGCATCTCCGGGAGGTTTCCGAACAGCACGTCCAGCTATCAGATACACAGGCAGGATTACATTTAATGTGGTCAAATATAATAGTTCAAGCACACAGTGATAGTTTTTAAAACTAAAACTATTACTATTATAGTTTTCATCAATAGTTTCTTTTTATATTATCAGTTTCATTTTGTTTAAGCTGTATTATTTTTTGTGTGTGTTTGAATATTTTATTTGAAAAAATATGGCTAAATAATTTTAAATTCATTATTTGGCTTAGCTTAGTTTATTTCAAGGTTATAATAATGTATTACTTCAATGAAGTTTTATGTTCATCTCATTTAATGTTATTAAACCGTTTTTTATTTTTATTTTTATTTAAATTTTTATTAAACTGTATTTTTTTTTATGTCTATATATTGCAGTTTTAGGCTTAGTTATATTTTATCATATAGTTATATTACAGTTAATATATATAAACACACACAAGATTATGATACAACTAATATATACATGTATTTATCATCAAATGTGAGCAACATTGTGTACATATAAAGATAATAACTTTTCTTTTATCATTAGGATATTAAAAATCATGTTCCATGAAGATATTTTGTAAATCACCTAACGTAAATATATAAAAACTACTAATGTGCAATGCTAAGAACTTAATTGGGACAATTTATAAGTGATTTTCTCAATATTTTAATTTTTCTGCACTCTCAGATTTCCATATTTTTAAATACTTGTATCTTGACCAAATATTGTCCTATCCTAAAACCCATATATATATATATATATATAGCTCTCCAGCTATTGTATCTGTATCAAGCGCTTGAGACACTCTATATTGCTCAAACCACATCTCTTTAGTGTCTGCGCTGCTGCATAATGAGCTCAGCTCTCATATGTAGGGCATTAAAGGAGCAGAAGTTTGAGAACTTCCTCTCTTCTGTCTGATGTAAGTTTTCCTCATTTTGTGTCTCCCTCCCACACTCCTCTCTACCTCTTCTTTCTTGTGTGTGTGTTTGTCTCTGTCTCTGTGTCCTCCTACACGCTGTTCTCCATCAGGATGATTATGAAATATCATTCTGTCCAGCTCTCCAGCTGATAATCACATGAAACCATCAGCAGCGCTTCGACTCACCTCATCCTGAGTGAGGAAAGACTCCTTCTGCAGCGGGGTTAAATATCGCCCGATCAGACAGTTCAGATCCTGAAAGAGAGAAAACACACACAATAACATTGAAGACCAGCAACATACAGAGTATTAATATATTTGATCAGTTTCATGGCTGTTTAATGGCCCTAACATTTAAAATAACTAAATAACTAACAAATAACTATTTTAATATCACTGATATGAATATAGTTTTTAGATTGTATCAAACTTTATCTTTTCATTTTAGTGAAATATTTGTTTAATAATTGTACTTAAACTTTTTGTGTACATTTTTGTGTACTTTCTATATTTATGATGTAAATATTAATACACACACATGCATGTTTATATTTAAGAACAATACGTTGTGTTTATATATTAAATATATTTATATATAATATAAATATATACATGCAAATATTTTCTAAATATATACTGTATGTGTATGTCTTTATACATACAAAATAAATACACACAGTACACACACATAAATTGTATAATTTTGTTGTTTTTTACTTTTTATAATTTTACATTTTTTACAAATTTATTTTAGTTTTAATTTATTTTATTTTTATACATAATTTATTTATTTTAATCATAAAGTTAAACTAAATCAAAAACAGAATTTTTGGAATTACCTAATTATTAAATATAAAGATTTATTTTATTCCAAGTTTTTTTTTTTGTTTTTTTTTTTAAATATAACTTTATAATAACCCTGATTGATTAACTCACTGATTCAATAAATAATTTGAGTTGTCATTTAAAACTGTTCATAGTATATTATCATGTATAATTTTTAAACGTTTTAGTAAAAAAGAAAAATATTATATAAAAAAAGATAAAAATAAGCCTTCACTGTTAGAAAATAAATTATTTTGAACAGGAAATTACTTGTATTGTATTTTACATGCAGTATTTAAAAATAATAAATAAGGTCATTGAAATACAATATATTCACACACACACACACACACACAAACAAATGTAATTTCTTCAGCCTCATCACACACTCATGTCAGGTTTGATTTCTGCTAGAGAGCTTCACTCAGACTGTTGATTTAGTTTTTTGCTCAAACAGACAGATGAATCCGAACACGCTGCAAATATTCCCAGCACAGTGGTGAAGGAGTTACTGTAATCTCAGCCGTCCCCAGAGAGACGGGGAAATACTGTCACGGCTCTGTCGTTAATCTCAACACAGCAAGCAAACATGAGCTACACAGAGCACCGAGCAAGATCTGGAAACACAAACCGTACCCTGTATATATGCACATACAGAAACAAAGCACGTCATAGAATTGTGTGTGCAGAACAGAATTAAGCACTAAAAGATGCATTGTCGATCAAATTTAGCTGCAGCGTGCACATGACTAATATCTTCTTTTGTGTTGCACAGAAGAAAAAAAACATGCAACGACAGAATTGTCTTTTTTAGGTGAACTATCCCTTTAAATGTAGGATAAAGCACACCGCATAGAATACTGTGAGGTCACGTGACAAGCAGCTGACTTAAATCAATGCATTCTGATTAAAATGCTATTTATAAGGTACTACACAGTACGATAGTATTGCATTTCAAACACTGCCAAAGAGTGAGTGGGTGCAGAAAAAGGCAAGCCAAGGGCACAATTTCTTTCCCTCCAGGCCTCGACTCGATGAAGGGCACAAACTTATGTAAGTCTAAAACTAAACACACACACACACACTGGTACTGACTTTGACGTAGGTGCGCTCCGTCTCCACCAGTTCACAGATGACTTTGCGGAGTCTGTCGGCATCGGAGAGCTGACGTGGCGTGGCGTTGCTTGGAGGGAGCGAGGAAGACTCCGGGCAGGACGAGGAAGAGACGACCTCGGATGAGGGATTCATCTCGTGCAGACTGCGGCAGAAAGCTGCGACCTGCTCCGTACTCTACAGAGAGAGAAAGACAGTGATGATGACTGAGACATCTGACAGTCCTGCGCTGTTATTACCACACACACACACACACACTCACTGCACCTGCAGCTGGATCCCGCCGCTCGGATGCCTGTCAGAATGAAGAACGCTAAAAAAATCATTAGCACTCATTTGCTCTATTTTCAGCTTCTCCTCTCCTCCATCACTCCATCTTTGTGGCTCTCTCTCTCTCTCTTCCTCCCTCCCTGCTCTTCTGAAATGTCTTCATTTCTTCTGAACGACGACCAAAACATAAGCACCTGTCCATGGATGTGGTTGCTATGGGAACGGCTGGGATGGCACATGGGCTGTCATTCTCGCAGTAACACTGACGGACTGAGAGAAAGTACCATCCATCCGGTGTCAACCAGTTGATATTTTGCTACAGTTTTTATACTTCGGTAGGTAAATATGCATGATATTTACATATGAGAAACATGAATCGGTGTCAAAACGAAGAGCTGGATGTGTCCCGAACAAATCAAATCAAAAGCGTGCCATGTTCAGCTGATATATAAATATCTCCCTAATGCACAGGGCAAATGACTCATTTTATAGTACTGGTGTTTTGAGTTTTTAACTCAAGTGCTTCGTAATGTGAATTTGTGTTGCACTCATGCCAGACTCATTCATTCATTCGTTGTGAATAATCTGATCTGATCTCTTGCTTTGAATCCTTGAAGTTTCAATAAAAAGAGAAAATAATCACATTACATGAAGTGCCTTTCAAAAAAGGCCATTTTCAATTTGTAAAAGACTTCTTTCACTGCATTATATAACAAGCATTGCTGCATGCTTATTAATTAATTATATACACAGATACATTTTTATAATTTCTTGAAAAATGTGTGTGTGTGCGTGCGTACATATATATAAATTTAATTCAGATATAAATTAATTTAAAGCATAGTACTTAAATAAAAATAGTTAAATACAAATTTATATTAAAATAAAATGAATAAATAAATAAAATAAATATATAAGAGGCATTAAAATATGCATTATGACATTAAATAAATTAATAAATTAAATAACTAATGGCAACCTATTAAAATTAATTAATCGCTTCTCCATCCATCTATCTATCTATCCATCCGACACTTTCATTGTCTTTTTCTCTTTACTTTTTCATAGTTTTCTAATAAATCATCAACCTTTTGCTTTTTAAAAATAACTTATAGGGGCAAGTATATATATATATGAACTTATATGGACTAAAACTAAGAGGACAGCTTAATACTGTTTTCATTACTAAGTGATGAAAACTCAATGACCCAAACTTTGAAAACTTTATTGAATCATCCCTGGAAGTGCTCACTGAAGCAACTCATTGAGTTGAACTACATGCAAATAAGCAGCACTTCAACGCACCGATGGCCAACTGAACTGCAGACCGTAAATTAAGGCTCACTTCATTTCAGTAAAGGTCCTAGAAGTGATTTCTGCTGCTATTAACTTGCATACAGCTCAGGTAGATTGCATATCTTCAACTACATGCTCTCCATCCTAAACCCTCCCTCTCAGTCAGGTGACCAGATATCAGTAAACCTCAGTGCATGTTTTTGCACGGGCTGTTTTTGCTTCTCACAAAGCCTACATTGGATGTGATTTCTCAGGGCAGCAATTTTAGCGACATCTGCCAGGTAGTAGAAACAGTATGTGTGCGTTATTAAAAAAGAACCGCTTCAAAATAAATCCTCAGGAGCGCGAGGGAATATTGGCTTCACATTGCGTCTCTGTCTGCGTGTAAACAAATAAATCAGGTTCAAAATCAGAGCCGCAGAATTTCATCTCCGAGGGGCGTCGGGCTTCACCTGTCACTTCAGTCATTAGCTAAAACATCATCAGCTGCCACAACCGCCGCGTACGAGCAGCGAGAGAACTGTCAAGATGTTTGTGATCCCGTTATCACAGAGACACGTTCACAAGCTTTCAGAGACAGCAGCTGTCAGATTTCCACAGAATACTCCATCATTCTCTGGAACGGCGCAGTCAGAGACGAGTACATTAGGAAACAAGGAGAGCGGAAGAGAAGAAGCAGCCCTTTCACATCCACCAACACGGTCACATCGGAGGCTTTTAAAAACACAGACATAAAAGATTATTTGAAGAGGAAGATCAAGGCTACTGCACACAGCTAACCTCTCGCACAAACCCAGAGTCCAAAGGTCAGCTACTAAAACTTCTTTTTTTCTAAAGAGAGACATAAACAGTCACGCTAAAAGCAAAGCATGACGACACCCGAGGGTCTCCCACAATGCACTCTTAAAAGTAAATATGCTGTATTTTTTTAGGTCTCATGTATAAGTGTTAATTTAATTTTTCTGAGTTTTTGTTCATATTTAATTTTAAGTTTTAAGTTTTAGTATTTTTTGTTTTTATTGGTTTATTGGTATTTAATTTTTTTATATGTCTATTTAGTGCTCAGGTTACTCGGTTTAAGCTGTAGTTATTTTATCACAAAGTTACAAATAATATTGCCTTGGCAATTACCTGTATTAAAAAAAAGTGTTTTCTGTTTTCTTTTATTTTTTTTGTACTTTTTTTTGGTAGTTTTAGTATCTTACTTCAAGTAAAAAGTAAACTATGATAATAATTGAAGCATGCAAAAGCATGGAATAACTGCAACCAATCTGTTTTTAAAAGTATTCAAAGACTATTGAGTAAAACCTTCCCAAAAAGTACTGTGGTGGTAAAATCCAAGTGATTTTGAAAACACCATGGTATTTTGTAGGGGTATAACGATGTGCATATCATGTTTTCAACAATTTGTGATCAATTTCTAAACAGAAACGATCATCCTTATCCCCTTGATAGTGGGTACTTTGTAGTCGTTTGGAATGCAGTTGTCAAAGGAAGTGATGTAATTTCCTCATTATCTTCAGCTGGTATGTTCCTGTGACAACGAACGCAGCAAGGGTTCGGTAAGGGACACCGGCATAAAAAAATACACATTTTATATTTAACTTCTTTTTAAACAAATATTAGTTTTTATATTTAAGCATATTTTAAAATATAAAGTGTATGTTTATTTGCAAAGTTTATGCTAACTACAATAAAAAGATGTAGGGCTGGGCAATTTATATCGATATATTCATGCACATCTCGTCAGTAAAGCCGGTTCTTTGATTAGCGGTCCACAAAACACCAACAAAAAGTAACCAGCTACTTATTAAAACCATCCTTGTGATTTGCATTTGGCGAAGAGAAAAGCTCTAATATTGACTTTCAACTACTTTTATTTAGACTACAGGTGCTTATTTTGGCTGACACATAATTTGTATTTTTTTTTAAACGTGTGAAAGCTGCTTTCCTTGTTCATTAGCGGCGAGAGTCTTAGCGAAAGCCCACACAAGGACACACAAAGGATGAATTACAGTGTATCTCCCAGCGTCCTTGAGTCTCAGAACAGCACAACAGCGGAGAGAAAATACGACACCCCGCACGTCCAGCGCACAACACAATAAAACACATTAACTGCTGTGAAGGGAAAACACGCTTGTCAGCGGTGTTTGCCAAGGTGCAGAGCTCACGACCTCCCGTCTGAACAAACCCCTAACCCTAAAGACTCGTCACGTTCGCTCCAACATTTTCCAGGCAAAAAGTACACGGCCTATTGTTAATGCTCTCCCAAAGATGTCACTTTTAGACCACACAGCATCCTGTCATCCAATATGACGAGTCTGCAACTTTTTGAGCAAACATTTCAACTCTCAGGCAAAATTCCCAAACGCATGGATTACAACTTAAACTGCGAAGAAAATTCACCAAATTAGCATCAACTGACTTTAAAAAACGGTCACTCTTTTTATTCCTGACTTTATATGAACTTAGCGTTACAATGGAATTATGGATCTTTTTATTGCTCTCATGAGTATAAAAGGTTGCACACTGTGAAGAAACAAACACATGCGTCACGCACCTACACAAAAGGGAAAAACACACTTCTCTTCCAGTGAACTTTCCTCTATCAAATCCTTAAAATGGCAACTTAGATGCTTTGATGAGCTATGAGCGAGGACAAACTAGTTTTTAACTGTTCGAAAGTGTTCAAAATCTCAAGTTTGGTATGATTTCAAGACCAGGCTGGTATGAACTCTTGCATGCAATCATAAACTGAATTGCCTATAAAGTCCAAAAGGCTAAAGAGTAAAACATAAATACACACATGGTGCATGATATTTACGCACATTAAATATTCGAAGGTACACCATGGTACTATCACGCAAAAAACAGCATGCATTCCCAGAGTAAAAGTCAATATATGAACAGTTATATCACTATTAAAACCCAAGCGTCTTACATTCTGACAGCAACAATTCTCCAGCGCAGAAACCCAAAGCAGCAAAAAGCCCCCGCTCAGGATAAGCAAAAACTCTCCAAGCGATCAATGACAGTGATTTCAGGAATTCATAAAACGCTTCTCACCAGGTGCAGCAGGTCATAGATGGAGTCCGACGAGCGTTTGCTGTGTCTGTTGCGTTTGAGCACAGACATTACTGACTCAGGATCAGCTGAAACAGGGTCGGAGAGAGATGCGCCGGCCCACTGTCACTGACGCTGGATCAGTTACAGGAAACGCCTCAGAAATCACAGATTCACTGCTGCAGCGCCCGACAACATCCCTCCGCTTATGACAAACAGAACAAACGAGAGAGAGAGAGAGAGAGCTAGAACGAGTCGCTTTTCTCTCTCTCTCTCTCGATCGCCCACCTCTTCTCGGCTCGTCCAACTCCATATCCACCCGCCCATTCTGATGCGACACCACCTCATTTATCTTCTCTCTCTTCCTGGCACGCTGAGCAAACACTCAGCCACATAAGTTAAGATACTCAACTCACACATGAAACAATCAAGGGTGAACAGAGAGAGGAAGAGGAAGAGGAAGTGGAAGGAATCTCCTTTCCGAGGCTGTTGTTCTTATTGTTCATGATAGGCTGGGTAAGTGTTCAAACGCACAAGTGCGGTGCGAATGTCCTGGAGTTACAGATATGCAAAACTAATAACAAGTAAAAAGTACTATTTGGCTGCTTGAAAGACTGGTTAATTACAGCACCTTGCATCATTTTTGATGAATGAAATCTGTGCACGTTACTCATTCATTTTTGGGATTTGTAACCACTTTGTGATCACTTTAAATGAGTTGACTACCATTTGTGAGGTAAAGAAATCTTTTATTATCCCTTAATCAACAGAAAACCTCAGCTCACTATTTTTGTCTCATCCTGATTTCCACTTTTCCACTCCATTGCAATTCAACGCAACGCTGAGAAACAGCCAATCAGAGCAGACCTCCTCATTACTATTCATGAA
>JAUCMS010000025.1:16464092-16478061 GCA_032357445.1 Enteromius radiatus | reverse complement strand
ATATATTATGTAAAGAAAAACTTTTATTTTGGATGCGATTAATCGCGATTAATCATTGCCCAGCACTA
Organism: Enteromius radiatus; assembly: GCA_032357445.1. NCBI lineage: Eukaryota > Metazoa > Chordata > Actinopteri > Cypriniformes > Cyprinidae > Enteromius > Enteromius radiatus. The sequence goes on along the minus strand of JAUCMS010000025.1, from coordinate 16,477,993 downwards.
ATATATACACATACATACAGTATATACACATACACATACATATATAAAATACAAGAAATAAAGTATTTGCAGAAAAATAGTAACAAAATGAAAGAATAAAATATGGAAAACTGAGAGATAATTACCAGTGCATGGAAGGAAGAGACTGAAAAAATGCCCAGTCGGCCCATGGCCAGTTTGGTGGGACGGGAGGCGAAGGCCAGCAGGCGCTTGGGGTTAGGAAGCTCGCCGCCCTGCAGGCTGGACAGGTAACAGCGGAAGCGGAACAGATCCATGTGGAACTGCTCTAAATTCTGCTCCCACAGGAAAATCTGTGAGGAAAAGAAAGAGAAAAAGTTAAGAGCCAGCGGCATGTGAGAGTTGTCAAAACGATCATTTCATTCCCTCGAAAAACAAGGTCAAAACATTACATTCAACCTTAAAGAATCATCTCCAGATATTTAGGAGCTTCCGTGCCTTGTGTTTGGTCTGGTTTGATCTAATGAAATGGTGTTTGGAGGGCAGTGGAGTGGGTTTATACACCACGGCATCTCCTCCCAGCCACTCCGGGATGGATGTTTTTTTGGAAGACGCAGCGGAGGGGGCAGCGGTCCAGACGACACACAAAGTAGCAAACAACAGCGCCACACATTCCTCTGGCAGCGAGGTCTGGGACTCCCTAGGAACTCGACCCTGCTGCCATTCACCAGGGGCACAAAGAGTAACCCGACACTGCCAAAACGAAAAACCCACACAAACGCACAGGCACCCGCTAACCCTCCTCCTGATGGGCCGCCGGCCATTCGGAGCTCTGCTTCTTGCGTAAACATCCATTGAGAGGAACGTGAACTTTTGCAGCAAGAGTGTGTGGAGTGAATCGATGCTCTGTCAACATTATGACAGCGGATACGGAGGATGTTAGTGCCATAGCGCTTTACAATATTGATACAATAATTATGGAAAACAAAGCACTGACAGACTCTTCAACAGCAAAACAAACACTTTTTGTCCTAACCAGATACAACCAACACTTGTTTCTCTTTTCATCATGTTGTGCTGAGAAGATGTGCATTTGTCCAAAATTTCACTCCATATTATTGTATAATTACGGTGCACGTATTATTATTTTTGACTACCCTACACTGTTTAAAAGTTTGGGGTAATTTGAAAGAAATTATAGAAATTTTTGATTTCTATAAAATAATAAATGCAATTATTTTAATAATAATAATAATAATAATTATTATTAAAATAATTGCATTTATAATAATTATTAAAATATTAATAATAATTATTATTATTAATATTAATATTTTAATTATTATTATTATTTAAAACTTTCTATTTGTAATAGAAAAAAAATCAGTTTCCACAAAACTATGAGGAAGCACAAGCATATGTTTATATGCATATGTTACTTAAAAAATAATCTTAAACACCTCTTTCTATCTTAAATATCTGTATTTTTATTATATTTTGTATATATATATATTTATATTTATATTCTTTTTATATATATATATTGTTAAAATAACGTTATAGAATAAAAATAATTATTATCCCTCAACATCAAATATTTTCTGTCTGGGTGTCATCTTGTTGCTTGGATACACTGTCTGTGAATGTTTTGACTCTAAACCTGCTGCATTGTGGGTAATTCGGACACAAACATGGAAAATAACCAATCGCTAACCTGTTCCAGAATTGTCTTCCTCTTCTTGGCGTCAGTGACAGCGGAGAGCTGCATGTCTCCCATTTTCTTCATCTTCTCATCCATGTCGATCTTCTGCTCCAGCTTTCTGATCTCGGCCCGGAGCAGACGCACCGTGTCTTCACGGTGGTGCTGTCGAGCGACGGCTGCGGCGCAGGCCGAGTGGATAGCCGTGATCCAGTTCTCAAGCTCAGTTTGGCTGCAGGTCTACAGAAAGAGGTGAAAGGTTAAATAGCATATTAACAACCTTTTTCTGGCAGTATGTAGTATGTATACTATGCACGACGAGCAAATATACTATATGCATGAAATACTATTATTCTGAACATATTGGTGAGTGTGTGTGACACTATCCGTTCAGTGTTAGTATATGAGAAGAGTTTGAGATGTTCAGTCACCTGAAAAAGGAAGGAGTCTCCGAGTGAGTTACTCAGGCAGAAGACGAAATCTTTTTTGGGGTGTTCTGGGACGGCCTGGACAATGCTGTTCTCGGCCCACACGGCATGTTTAGGGACGCTGTTGTGATCAATACCTGACCGGCCGTCCGTCTCGTAGAAAAACAGAGTGCATCCTGGGAGGACAAGTTAAGGCATTCACTCAAGCATCAGAAATTCACAGTGGGCTCAATTAACACGACAGATCGCCTCTCAGCCACTGTTTCCAGGGGAACGGAAGCAGAATATCCAACAGATTGGAGTTTTACGGCTTTATTGATTGAACTCTGCTCTCCAGTGGCCAAAATAAGAAATGCAGCCCCTCTGAAAGAATTAAGGACATTCAATTGAGAGGCTTTTCTAATGTTATACAAGATTTCTGTTTCAGATATGAATGCTGCTCATATAAACTTTCTATGCACTAATATATCCTATAAGATGCTTTCCAGAAAAATACAAAGCAGCTGTTAAACACTGATAAGAAATGAGCAGCAAATCAACACATTAGCATGATTTCCGCAAGATCATGTGACACTGGAGACTGGAGTAATGATGCTGAAAATTCAGCTTTGTATCACAGATATGAATAAACATTATAAATCATAATATTTCGTAATACTACTGCATTTTGTATCAAAAATGTAGCTTTGGTGAGGAAAGATGTATGTTTTTAGCACTTCTCCACTAATTTCTGGTAAAAGATAAGTTAAAATTAATATAGCAGATGTTTTAAGTCAGAATATTTAACGAACAAGTGTGTAAGAGGTGAAGTAGTGAATGTTGGGCGTTCAATTCTGAAGAGCTTTTTCTGGACCTACCCATATAACACAACACAGCACAACAAACATAATCCTCCTCTTCTCTTTATTAAACGTTTTCACAGGAAGCTGTAAAACCTGTTTACCTGTGTCAGGTAACTGCTCACATCACACACACCTTTGAGGGACACCCAGTAGCTCTTCCACTTGCGGCGAGGGGCGAGCTCCACCTTCTTGTTTTTTTTATGCACCAGGAAGTTTTTGACAGCGAGGCGCCCAGCTTTGCGTACGGTTCCCTGTACAGCGGCCACGTTCAGCAGAGGGTCGGTGTGATAGGCCGAGCTCAGGGTCACGCTGCTCTGCTCGTCGCTGAACGCTGAGCTTCTCTCCTCAGGAACCTCAGCCGGACTCACGTTCTGCTCCAGCTCCTGACGGAAGTTCTCATACACACCCTGATTAAACACACATGGGTCCAGCGCGACTGTTACATCACAAACTTACTGGTCAACAACATTTTTTTTGGAAGGGGGTGGGTTGAATATTAATATGAGAAATGGGACATTTTTATTTATCAGTCAATCAATCAATAAAAAAGTTCAATTGTTTCTTTTGATGCAGATATCTTAACCATATATTTTAATATTTTAACTTTAATGAATATTAATTATTTGATGTAATGTTGGCTATAATGACTGTCACGTCACAATATTTTATTAACATGTAATAGAATGTAATAAAATTTATCATATGAATAAATCATATAAATTAATTTTTAGATTTTTTTTATATTACTTCATTTATTTACTCCATCAAGTAATAAAAAAAAAGGAAACTTTTATCACAATAACACTGCATTTTGTTAATTTTATAACATGTAATTTCTTAAAAACCATTATCTCTTTTGCTTTTTCCTTTTTGTTTATTTTTCAAATACACGTTAATATTGTGATATAATATTCACCTCATCATTTATTCCATTTATAAATATTTGCATTTTTTGTTTGCATATATTTTATTTTACTGAGCATTACTCATTTGACAGAAAGTTTCCCGCTGATGTTGTGGAATGAATATCACTTGGTCATAATGTTCATGCACTGATATAATCTGATCTTACTGTATGTCTATTAACTAGGAATAAATCCCCCTGCCCACCTGTGTGCCGTCTGAGGGTCCCGCTCCAGCCCCGCTGCTGCTCCCACTGTCGCTCCCGGTGAAGGCGCCCCCTGCTGAAGTGGAGTAAGCGGAAAAAGACGCAGACATGGTCTTATAGCGCCGAGCGTGGTGCTGAGACGCCTCGCTGTCCCCCGTCAGCCCATCGATACCACTGTCCTCATAATCACTGCCGTCTCCTGCTGTGACATCCTGAACGTGAAATAAATACAGAATAAAAAAACTAAATTCATCATGATCATTCCTGATAATGGGGTACCGATTTAATTTGCATCATTTTATAGGTATAAAGTTACATTTAAGTTACAGTAAATTAGAATAATTTATAGCCAAAGAAAAAGTTTAGAACTGAGCATAAACAGACACTTTTTATATGAACTATATATGTTTTAGAAAAAATATACATATGTTAAAAATCTATTATCTATTAAAAATGAATGATTAAAAATTTATATCAAAATATATATAAAAAACAAAACAAAAACAACAACAACAAAAACAAAACAAAATATACATATATAAAAAACATTTAAATACTTGGCCTGGAAATATCCCAGTTCTGAAATTTTCTTATGTTTTCACGTCTATGTATGTATATATATTTGTGCTGTCAAACGTTTGTTTACACAGTGTCTTCTGTGCGTATTTATTATGCATATAAACACATGCAAGTATATATTTAAGAAAAATATATTATGTATATATATTAAATATATTTATATATAATATCAAATATGATTATATAAATGTCTATACATGTAAATATTTTCCAAATACTAGTACTAGCACTAATATATATATATATATATGTATAATATAATATAATATACAGTATAGGCCCAAAATAAATATGTGAAGCAATTTTGAAATAACATTTTGGAGCACATGTAATAAGTTCTGTGAAAATCAGATAGTATGAAAAGACAACATGTATCTAAATGTACGCAAAATCATTTTTTTTTTTTAAATAATGTCTACTTAACCCAGGACTTTTTGGTTTTAACATGACTGACTTTAACTAAAAAAGCACCAAAGCCAGTCCTAGTTCCTGGGTGTTCAGTAACCGAACTGACTGAACGGAAGATAAAGACTCAGTTTTCCACTCTATTAAACGTGGCTGCTCTCCAGCACATCTTCACTTCTCCTACCTGCTGCTGGCCGGAGCTCGCCGTGTCTTCAGAAGCAGAGCACATGCTGCAGGTCGTGAAGAGAACATTTTACAGAAGCTGACACCGAGAGACCACAGCGCTCTGCGTGTCGAGTTATAGTACAGTAAACTTAACTGTACAATACCACTCTGTGCTGCTGCTGGGGAACGATGGGATATTACCCACCAAACCCGGCATCTAGCGGGAGTCACATGACTGCACTGTGCGGCCGGGCATGCCATTCATCTTCACCGATGGAGCCTCACAGGGAGGCAGTGTCACACGGTGATTTGATCTTTTTCTTTCTAGCTTTAGCAAATACCTACATCCAGCTGAATCTCTCTGATTTCTCTCCTGCACACACATATTTATGCAAGAAATAAGAGTGAAAAAAACAGCATATCTACAGCTCAGTTCTCTCTACCTCTGCTCCTCGTCCTCTCTCTCTCTCTCAATCACGTTCCTGTCAGTTACAGCTCATTAGAATGACAAAAGAAGCGAGCTGTTCTCACAGAAGTCTGACTCCAGGATCTAGATCATCTGAGAGAGAGCAGGAAAATACAGCCATCACCGCCATATGGACAGTGACAGACCACTACCCACAATGCACTGTGGCTGTCAATACACTTCACAGAGATTGACAGCTACTCTGGTGGTACTATAGTATGGTCAAAGTAGTACCACGATACATTTATATAGCATAGCACTTATAAATCATTATTAAAATGTCCTTAAATTAAAATTGTAGTACGTTGGTGCATGTCCATCTAACTATTCTAGCTATTATAATAATAATTTAAAAAGATTTTATCTATAAAAATACACTTATTTATAATTTATTTATAATTACATTTTTATAATTTTAAAATATTTTTATATTTTATATTTTTTTAAATTACATTTTTATAATTTTAAAATATTTTTTTATTTTATATTTTTTAAATTACATTTTTATAATTTTAAAATATTTTTATATTGCATATGTACAAAATAAAAATACACATTTTGAATGAATGAATGATACATTTTTAATACAGGAATTTTTGTTATCTATATAAAACTATATAATATTAATAACATACTAATACTATAAAAATATAAAACATAAATGCCATATAAATATAAATTTTTTACATTTATTTTATCTGCTAAAATATTTTATCTGATAAACTTGGTCTATAACAGATTTAATTAATTTAATTTAATTATTTGATTTTTACACACACACACACACAAATATATATATATATATATGTATATTTTATTTACTTTTATAAAAAAAAAAATTGTTTATTTATTTATTTTTTCGTTTCTGCATTTTTTTTTGTATAAAAATGACAAATATAAATACATTATATTTCATAAATATTTGGCATTTTATTTAATATTTTATTTATAAAAATATAAATACCATTATATTTCTTTAACAGCTGTCTGGGATGAGCATCTTGTGAAATCATAAAACTGTCCGTTGGGAAACAACAGTGGAGTCTGTGTGAACTCGCACACAAATGAGTCATTCATATGTACGGTCTCTCTGCTTGAGGAGATTCAGAGGATTCTGGGGGATTAACCGCAGTCAACATTCATAGCAAGACTAAAATTCCCTGGTGTACACCTACACTAACACAACATTACACTCACATTCTTACTGCACACCTACGGCCGTTTACACTGACACTCAATGACTCCAGTCATTCAAACAAAGCCATTCACTTTCAGTGAGAGCGGCTGATCTGAGTTTAACACGAGTACAGCTACTCAGAATGTATTGGGTGTTTATTTGTGGAGTAGCGACCAATAAGATTTCAAAGTGGACGGGGCTAACCAATTCAAACTCACCTGTATGGTTTGTGCCCGCCTCCCTTGCATAACTCCTTGATGATTGGTCGGTCCCTCTGACAGACAGTGAGATCGGCGGCAGGGCAGCGTATAGGCACCGTACGCGGCCCCATCGTCCTCACAGGGTGAGATCATCTTATCCTCGTCACCTTCTCTGCTTGTGCTGCTCCCCTTGTGCCATTTGGCATAGCGTCCGTGTGTGGGCCTGCAGGCGGGGCTCTTCGGCCCGTAGAGTTCGTCTAAAGAATTGGCTCGGTCCTGAGCGGACGACTGTAAGTGGGTTTTGCAGTCGTCCGGCGTGTCTCCGATCTCCTCCGTGCTGGTCAAGTGCTCCTGGCTCAGGTCGGATAAGGACACCTCGAGGGAGTCCTCCCTCCACATGTCTGCAGACTTAGAGCGCTTCTTTTTAAAGCTGGAGGCATCCTGGGAGTTGTCCTGTGTGCGCTGGACAAGGGTCGTGTCCTCCGGCGGCTCGGCGGCGTCCTGCGTGGCTTGTTTGGAGGCGGGCGAATGAGCCGGATGGTTGTGGAAAGACATGGGTCGGAGATTCATGGCCACACGGTCCACCCAAATTGGGCCGCTGAAGTCGGGCAGCATGTCGGAGTCGTTGAAGGGCTCCAGGCCGTGGTCGGCCAGCGACTGAGGGATGCTAGGAGTGCTGCTGGAGCGGGTGCTGGTCTCTGAGTTGCGGTGCTCTGGTTTCCCAGACGGCGTTCGGCGGGAACAGTACGTCTGCTTGCTGGACAGTCGGAGCGAGCGGGACATGTGCTTACGGGAGAGGTGGCGCTGGCCATCTCCATAGTAACCATGGCCACTGCTATGACTTTCTGTGTTACCCATGGCTCAGTATCTGCAGCAGACAAAGAAAACACAGAGGTCATGCAACTAAATATAACTGACCCATTAACATTTTTTTTGCACTGGGTTATTATTTGAATGACAACTATTTATGCATTATTTTTGTCTAACACTGTGTCATACAATAGAAAATCAAAAACTCCACAACAATTAAAGATAAATTGCCCAGAGTCTGAGGAGCACAGGACTCATAAGCTCAGTGGTTCATTTTAGTGCATTATATGACAATGTGCATTTAAAGATAAAGATTATGAAGTCTGAAAGCATTGTTTTATAATTAAAAAAATGAATTAAATATTTTAAGAACATTTTAAAAATATAAGGTTAGTTTTTTGACTGTATTCATGCAGCAAATAAAAAAAATGCTATAAAAAAAATACAAAAATTGTATGTGTATTAATAATTCAAATTATTACTGAAAGTCTACTATATTATTTATATAATATATATTATTTACAACACACACACATATATATATATATATATATATATATATATATATACACAAATACATATATATACATATATATATATATACAGTCATGGCCAAAATTGTTGGCACCCCTGAAATTTTTCCAGAAAATCAAGTACTTCTCACGGAAAAGTATTGCATTAACACATGTTTTGCTATGAACATGTTTATTCCCTTTGTGTGTATTGGAACAAAACAAAAAAAGGAGGAAAAAAAGCTAATTTGACAATGTCACACAAAACTCCAAAAATGGGATGGACAAAATTATTGGCACCCTTAACTTAATATTTGAATAACTGAAATCAGTCGCTTCCTATAACCATTAATACACTTACACTGCAAAAAAAATGCTTTCTAAGGCTAGATTGTTTGTCTTGTTTCCAGCCAAAATATCCAAAAAAGTATAATAATATACATACACATTATTTTTATTTTTTTTATACGAAATTATTGGAAATTAATGCACACCTTGGACACAATAATAATAATAATAATAATAAAATGCATTTAAAACCATTAATGCAAAATGTTTTATATGTGTGTGTATATGAACATTTATTTACATGTTTACTCCTAATTATCCAACTTCAGTGTAATACAACACATTTTCAAAAATAAAATCTATTTTTAAACTCATTCTTATTGAGATCATATTCACTTCAAATGAGTTTTACACATCCATTTGCATAACACCATCAGTTGAGTCTGACAGGTACAGCATGACTGTCTCTGAAATTACCTGTGGTGTGCCAATGACATCACAGTCATGACAGATTTCACTCCGCATACAGATCAGCCTCTACCACCATGCCGGGTGACGTCCAAAATCTGAAAAAACAGAAGGCAAGAGAGTTATAAATTACTATGTAACAGAATCCAAACACAGCAGTTTTCTGAGGCAGTACAAGGGGACGAGCTGTTGTGGGATAAAATTAGACTAACCATGGAGAAATACGACAGAATTAGACCTGAAAGAGGGATTGAAGAGATTGGCCCCTGTGGTTGGAGACCACACATGCTCAGGCGCTCTGGACAGCTTCAACAAACGTAAGATGATGGACTTCACTCTGAGCCACCACATGAGAGGCTGTGTGTGTGTGTGTGTGTGTGTGTGTGGTCGCATTTATATCAACCCGCTGCTTCCAATAAACGCCTGCACGAATGGAAATATATACACAAGGAAATCCATTTCTCACTGGATACGAGAGAGAGAGCAGTTGGTACATGCTGTAGAGTATACTCACCAATAGCATACGCGCTAGAAAAATGATTCCACTACAAACAAAGACCTCAACCATTTACACGCTTAAGATAAACCTGCACTAAACTTTCTGACACATACTGATCCGGTGGAATTAGATTCATACGGACCACAAAGAACTCGCTCCACTGAGATTAGTTTCATGATTATTCTGAAGTTAAAAGCCTATTCATGCAGGATTTTCCCAGTGGACCCCCTCGTAGCAAGAGGGAAAATTTACCCTGTGATGACTAAGCATTATTGCACACGTTGGCACAAAAAACAAAACCCACCAGAAGCAATGTGAACCATCAACAAAAATGTATAATATCACCAGCTCAAGGTCAATGTAGAATTAGAGTTCCAGTCATGTGATATAAAGGAATTGTTAACCTAAAAATGAGCATTATTCATGCCCAGGCCATCCATAATGAAAGCAGTTTTGGAGAAATGTAGCATTACTCTGCAGTGAATGGGTGCCGTGAAAATGAGAGTCTAAACAGCTGATAAAAATATCACAATAAGGCAATATTGTGTATCGAGTAACACACCAGAGCAGTTCTGAGGTCAGTGTGTAGCAGAGCTAAGAGATGGTAGTATAGGCTCATGACAGGAATGCTAACTCAACCGCAAACAGCAGTGAAGCCACTGGACCGGGACGCAGAGTTCTTGTTTGGCTCATAAAGAGCTGAGAAGCTGAAAGGAGACGTCTGAGCAAAGCGGAAACGAAACAATATAAGAAGAATTTGATTAGCACGTGGGTCTCATGTTTCTCATTTCTCTCACTCCTAGACATTCTGTATTAAATAACTGAACAAAATAGGCAAACGTATATGAATATGTGGCACGTATTCTCTTTTAAGTGCCCCTATTATGGATTTATAAAAATGTGCTTCCGTGCCGTGTGTAACGCAGCTCTAAGGGAACGAAAACATCCTGTAAAGTGTAGAAAGTTATTGTCTCACAAAAGAAAGAGTCGACGCTGAATCTGAAAATGCTAATTCATTCTTTACCACTAGGTGCCGCTTTTGGAGCATTAAAAGCTCACAAACACTATTTTAAGTGACATCGACCAATTACTGGAGATATTTGGAAAAATAAATAAATGAATCGTTTGCGAGTAAGGTGAATATAAATGCATATTAGAATAAAATGAATGTTTTTGACCTTGCATGCATGTCAGAATGTTGTTTGGGGCTCCCAAAACTAAAATATGAGCCTTACATAACCCACAACAGGAGCACATTCAGGTAAATTATTCTCATTTCATGGATGTTCATATGACTGCATTTATTTATCATCCTCGCAGTCCTTTATGTCTTCTTCATACACTGACCTTTTGTGTAGCGAGTCAAAAAAAACATGTCAGAAAAATGTCATCCCGCTGCACGATGGCTCCAGGAACTCCAGGAAACGCAAACACACAGAAATTCTCCCGTGTCTCCGTGGAAACCAGGCCAGCTCTTCAGTGACGGAGCAGGGTCTACACACGCTAGCGGAAACCATCAGGATAACACCAAAATAGAAAGCACTTCAGCACTGGGCCGGCAACATCCCCAAGTGCTCACACTACAGCAGCTAAGAGCAAGTGCTCATGGGTAAAAACATGCGAGTTCAGGACATCAGCTCCACGTGCCCACAGGCTGTGTTTTAAAGAGCTGCCCACATAATCTGCCCCACACAGTAATAAACACATGTGAAAAGGTTACAAAATGATCTACTTGGCTTAATGCTGAAAAAGAAAGACTCTGAATGCGCAAGATATAGTGAAATATGACTAGAACAACAGATAGACAGATGGATAGCTAGATCCCATAAGCCTGTTTATCTGTAACTAATGGCATGTCGTGTCTCATCCAGCACAAATCCTCCGACAGGGAAAATAACCGCTCTATATCACAAGACCATCAGGACACGTCACATTCCCCCGCTCTCCACAAAAGAGCTGATGGATGCTGAAGAAGAGAGGAGGAAGAAAAACAGCTCGATATCTGTCAGTCAGCCTGATGTTTATCAGCTTCAGTTCTCAGTCTCATTTTTGCTTGTTTAATTTATCAGTAGTTTTTGCTAAGTCAAGTGTATTACTCGTGACACACAAACTACAGGGTTAGCGATTTGAACGTAGACTCTAGAAACCAGAGCCCGACCGATAAAGGGTTTTGGAGGCCGATAACGATATGAATATTTGTTGGTTTTAAAATCCGATATATCGGCCGATATATATTTTTTTAAATTTCAGAAACGCGCAACAAAACATTAACAGATTTCCCTAACAGTAGTTATTTATGAGTTTAAATGATAGTCACAAATTTAGTCATGCTTATTTGAGTTAAGAGAACTGATGGAGATGTTCTTTTAATTGTTATTCAATCAATGTATGTCTCGTGACCCTCTCACCATGAACACACTTCAGCGATGATGTCACTCAGTTCTCTCTGCTGGACTCTGTCTGGATCAGCAGGTTGCAGGATGTGTGGCGCGTTATACACGAGTGTTACCAACAGGGACGGTGTAGAGCGCCCTCTGGTGGACAAACTATATAACGCCAACACTCATGACATGGTTGAAGGGTGTTTCGTGCGTTTTTATTGTATTTTTTAAATATTCATTTATAAATCCCAATACCGATAGTTTAGAAAATGCCTAATATCGGCCGATAAATCAGTCGGGCTCTAATAGAAACTTCAAAACAACATGTTAAACCTCATGACCAATTCGTATATATTTTGTGAGTTGGAAAATTTCTTTGTAGAAATTCGTATGACCTCACTTGATTTGTCTAAAGTGGCGGGTAGGTTTAGGGGCAGGGTTATGTGTAGGTTCTTCGTACAAATTCATATGAATTGGCAACTAATATAATATGTACATTTAGCAAAAATCGTATGAATTCATACGAATGACGTCACACGAATTAGCCACCTTGCACAGTATGTATGAATTGCTGTGAGTCCAGGCTCGTTAATCACATTCAGAACAACTTTTCCATTAGCAAACAGCACTAGTTTTCATAAAATATGAATGTTTTGAACTAGCCTCAGGCTCATTTCTGATCTTTCCATTTATCTGCCACCAAACAAAGGTTAAAGAGAGCAGCAAACTCAAACCAAACCGCACTCATTTAAATCCAAAGTATTTCTATCTGAATAAAGGCCTGATTGTAGCTGTTATGATCTCTGGCAGAGAGCGAAAACAGCGCGGCGTCAGACGCAGAGTTGTTTGTCAAATCCAGCGATGACGTCAAGCAAATAAGCGACAGCCGTAAACATCCTGTCATCCCAAATCCCCGTTCATGGAGGTGTGCAAACACACACACCCAGGGGCTCCATCACGCGATCCAGAAAGCCGCTTCACTGCTCTGCCTGTTTACCTGCAAATCTCCCAAAAATGTGACAGGTGCATTTGCAGTCCTTTGTTATTAGAGTCCCCTGAACACTCATACCACGACCTGTCGAGACAGGAGAAGAGCGGCCCACCGATGAATGAAAGTCAAGACGATCGGCTTCAGGGACGCGAAGGGGTGAAACCAGCACTTTTTGCCCCAGAGCTGAACCTGACGTGCGCTTCTCAGCATGGGAGCTTGGGAATGCTCAGAGGCAGCTGGAAACAAAACCTAAAATTCATCAGCAGCTGCAGGGTGGAAAAGAAGGAACGCTTCCTGCCAAGAAAATCAGCGAGGGCCCGTTTGTGATGTTCATGTTGGGTAATTAATTCAAAGCACTTTATCAAAGTACAACAACGACTCGCAATCTGGATTATAAACGACCGCAACTCCACAACTATATTTAAACTGCATGAAATTAACCTACATGATTCACCTCCAGAGATGATCCTGAAAGTCTGACTCGTCCACCTAATTAGTTCAAGGTATAGTCTACTAAAATTATTTACTCACCCCCAAGTTGTTCCAGACTTGTAAGAATGTATTTGTTCTGCAGGATAAAAAATATATATATTTTGAAGAACGAAGGTAACTATGCCGTTCCAATGTATTATTTGTCCATATATCAGAAATGAACGGGAAGTCTTCGATTCAATAATGAAGATATTGAATAGTGGAGGTAACTAAACAGTTTGGGTTCTCGTTGACTGCTGCATATTTTCAATATAACAGAAGTCAATGGGGAAACCATAGACTGTAAAAAAAAAAATGGATGTAATGTCACTCGGCTGCCACCATCTTGGTAACGCGACACCGTGCGTCACTCCCGGGTGATCCAAAATGGGCAATGAGGCGGGACGTGGGCGGAACTGAGGTGCCTGGTTGCTGAAACCACGCCCGCCTACCT
>JAUCMS010000025.1:16448920-16463992 GCA_032357445.1 Enteromius radiatus | reverse complement strand
GCGGCTAGTCGATGAATTGCAGTTTTAATCACTTCCGTGTTGGTTTCACTAGAGGGAGCGGGAGGTTGCCGCTTGGGGGAAAACCAAACTTTCTCTGTTTTGAGCAATAAAAGTAGCTGAAATTAATGCAAACACAAACTTTCTTTTGTGGAATATTTTGAAGAATGCTGATAAACAAACTTTTTGGGTTCCAGCTGACTTAAAAAATCATTAAAAGTCAACCCAAACGGTTTGGTTAGCAGAAAAAATATTATAGTAAAAATAAAGTTTCCATTGATTTATGTACAAAAAATAAAATGGAAATGAATGGGATCTGAAACTGTTTACTGTTTGGTAACCAACATCTATAACTATTTTTATATTCCACCTAATGCTTGAAACAACATGAGAGAAAATAATGTCAATTTTCATTATTGGGTGGACTGTACCTTTAAGAATGCTAGGAATCCACATGATATAAAGTTTCAAATGAATTTCAAACAATTTGTTCATGTTAGAGCTGGTGTAAATCTGCCACATTGTTTATTTGGAGGCACTTTATCCATCACTAAACTATTAAAAACTGACCTTTCCTTCAGGTAAAACGCTGCAGAAATTTAATTAACGTGACCTTTCCCTTAAAAAAAAGCCTGAAATGGATTCGCCTGTTATTAAGTTATTTAGGTACCAGGATAGTCACGTTTTTGTGACATGCTCCAGGGGTGATCCTCTTTTACGAGACGTTTTTAAGAGTGTGATATCGGAGATGGTCTGAAAACGAGTCAATATGGTAACACCCAGAATGCATCTGGAGAACAGAATGAGCAAAACAAGTGTACGTTTAAATGGACATCTACTGGTTGAGTAATATTTCTGTTACACTGGACAAACAAGTTTCTGTGTCTTCAGCTACGGAAGTTATTTACAAACTTCCCATGACTATTTTGCATCACGAGCAATCAAAGCACTAAACATCTTTGGGCATTTTAATAATCGCTCTTATTCAGGATTACCCATCGTGTTTCCATTGCAGTGCTGTTTCGGTTCTCCGTTAGAGACCGTAGAAATGTTTAATTGAGAAACGCTGCAAGGGGCATTCAGCGCTAATGAAAACAGCGCAAATTTACCATCTGTCTGAAAGAGACACCAAGTGCAACATAAAACACAGCCAGCGTAATGAGCTTCAGAAATATAAGAACATTTTTATGATTTTAAAGTATGCGCCTTTGGCAAAACTGTGCAGGGAGGTCACTGGGGTGTGATGAATGATTGACAGGTCTTTCAGTGGATACCCTCGAGTGACAGCTCGACTCAATATCGAGACACACAGAAAACCTGAGAGACAACCAAATGAGCTCTTTCTGTTCTAGCAATTATCGCTGCGTTTCTGCTCAGAACAAACAACCTGCGAAGCAAAGGATTCAACAAAACACTGACAAACAGACCTCAATATAAATGTTTTTTGTATCAAAAATAGCATAAACAGCTTGTGTTGCTTTAAAATACAGGAACACTTCTTTGCCACCAAATTAAATTTTAAATAAGTTCTTCCATTCAGTGTTATTGTTAACTAAAAATTGAAATAAAGCTGCACTGTAAAAAATAAAATAAATAAAAAAGGAAAATGTACTGTGATTTCGGCATTCCCCATTAATTTTACAGTCATTTCCGTTAACTCTAAAACACAGTGCAGTCCAACACTCAAAATATAGGTAAAACACCTGTAAAAATACTTATTTTACAGTGTGAAAAAAAAAGTAAAAAAGTAAAAGAACTATGCTGCATGTTTTAGTGAAACTTTTAAAAATTTTAGAAATGCTGCATTGGCAACTTGAAGTTGCTAAAACTAAAATAAAAAAATAAATGAATGAATTAAAGCTAAATAGACCATTTAAAGAACTAACAAAAAAAACAATTACTAAAACAAACTAAAAATTTACTAAAATTGAAAAAAAAAATAATAATAATAATATAAAATAAATAGCAGTTAAAAATATTAATAAATACTATAACACTACATAAATAACAGTAGAATAACATAGCATCCACTGGGGAGGGAGGGTGGCCACGCCCCCAAATGCATACCATTGGCTAAGTAATGGAAAACTTTAAAAACATAACTGACATTAGCAAAAACAACTACACCAACATTGAATGATAATAGACATATCAGTGATTCTTTAAAGACAAATTTTACACTGATCTTTACTGCGTAATCACAGTAACTGGTCGTATACTTCTCTGTCCACTAAATCTTTTGATGCTCCTGAAATTGCCCCCGTATTTCCTGAGTTCCTCTCGGTCAGAGCAGATGCAGTGTCCTGCCCTAATCTAGCGTCTTTGAAGACCGTGAACGACGTGCTGATAGGAGGCACAGGCATGCCCCAGCACCTCCTCAGGGACATTTGTTGATGATCCCCTGCCCCCTGCTTCAATAGGTGGAGGGGCCGCACGGATGGGGGATGGGAGGTGGAGGAGTCGTACCTGAGACCCCTGACAACACCCACCCAACTACTCTACAACACGACTCTTTGCTTACTTGCAAACACGGTTTTTAGGAAATGATAATGTAGTTAACTTGGACTTTTTAGGGACACTTAAAAACACTAAAGCAAATCTGGGAAATACTGAAAAATTATTTTGGAAAAAAAAAAAAGTTAAATAAATCAAATATTAATATATAAATAATATATTAAAAATTGGAATTAAAAAGTACAAATGTTGCCTTGGCAACTAACTCTTTAAAATTCACTGAAATAATAAAATAAATGATATAATGAATAAATACAACTATTAAAAAAGGTACAGTTACATAACTACATAAAAGCAAACCTAAAAATGATTGCTTTAAATAAAATTTTAACTAAAAAAAAGGCAATTAAATAGAAATATTTATATAAAACTAATATTTATTTAATAAAATAAAATAACTAAAGCACACAAAATGTAACTGCTGTTAAACTGAAACCTTAAAATACATTAAAATCAAGTGTACTTTGACTTTTGACTAAATCTGAAAAATATTAAAAAACTATTTTCTGTAATTGAAATAAATCTAAAATGAAGGAAACCAGAAATAGACGAAAACTTAGAACTTAAAGTAGAAAAATTAAATAAAAACAAAATAGAAATCTATATACATACATATATATATATATATATATTTTTTTTTTTTTTTTAAGGAGGATTAAAAAACTAATTAGCTAAAGCAAATCTAAAATGTTAATACAGATGTTTTATGATTGCCATCATTACTAATAAGTCACAAAATACAATACAATACAATACAATACAATGTTTATTTATAGAGCACATTTAAAAAACAACCAGAGTTGACCAAAGTGCTGAACACACAAAACACGTCTTTTATATTTAGTAATACACAAGACTTGGCACAACTTAACAACAAGCAATCCCGTCTATGTTCCAGCACGCTAGAGGGTCAACCAACCAGTCCATGCTGTTTATTTTTGCCTTTAAGAAGCAAACAAAAGAAGATCCTCGAGCACAGAGGAAGAGTGAGCTCACATGATCTTTAACACAATCTGCATGTGAAAACACCACTCTGAGTCTATTAGCATTAGCAGTAATTACTGTTAGGACTTAACGGCTCTGTGCTACATGTTTACACATGAAATGGGCCACAGTGTGACATTTTTGACTTGTCAGAGAATAAAACAAGGGGGGAGGGCAAGCTGCTAGGCTAACTCTGTGGCATCACCATGACACGTTGATATTTATTTTCAATATTAAATATTTGTACCAAATCTTTAGAATTACTTTAGCATGCTAAAAAGTATTTGATTTTTGATGAAGTGTCAGTGGATTCGATAATAAGGGAGTAATTTTACCTAGAAGCAGCTGGGCCAAACACGTTCCTGACAAAAGTGACATCATTTACAAACTGTTTGTGTTGGTTCAGATGTGTTCTGCACTTCCACCTGTTGTTTCTGGAGAGTGTGTGAAGCGTAAACACCTCTGGAGAGTCGTCTGCGTCAGTTCACGCCAGACTGAACGTGTCAAGCATAAACAAGGCTTTACAATGGCTCGATTTGCTACAATGGATTGACGTGCTACAAATGTGCACGTGAAGTTTCTAAGAGTTCACTGTTCATTTGGTGCGGGAAAAATAGGACGTTAAAACGATTAACACATTTAAAGCTGGTTCTAATACAGTATTGCTTCAATTTTGCAAATGAAAATAGCTCCAAACAAAAACACAGTGGTGTTTCTTTCCTGAATAAATCCACGTTTTTGTACACATCAAGTGTGCTAATTATTCATAAAGACACTTGCTTTGAACAAATGAGTTGAATGAATGACTCTTGCTCATTCAAACCAACTGGTGGTGCTAATTTCATATTTTGAACATCATTCATCGATTTGATTGCACAGATACTATTTGAACTGAACTGAGCTGGACAATGACGTCTCTGAATTCAATAATGAAATGCCTTTAGCTGAAGATTGAGTGTTTAATCTTGTCGTTATACATTAGTGACACTCCTCGACACGATCTGCATTGTTAAAAGCGCTATATAAATAAATAAAGGTGACTCATTACTGTCATAGCATTATTTATGCTATTCTAATTGCACTGTAAATGCAATGCCACCTGTGCAAATATACCACCTCATGCGCAAAACAAATTGCTTTAAAATGTAAATATTAGTGTAATAAATTATATGTTGAGTATTTATTTAATGCTTTTCTCGTTTAGCACAATGACTATAAACGGTCTTTTGGTAGGGTAATTTCTCAACCCGGATTAATTTTCTTTTAATTAATGGTGAAAGAAATTAATCAGCACATCATTTAATTAATTAGATTAATGAATTTGCATAACTTGGCAGTGCTATAATTAGTTTTATTTCATGAAGTAAACAATAACAAATTAGCAGACATACACACTAAATGCAAGCCAACAAACAGCATTTTCTCAGACACACTGAGGTGATTAAAGCTCATTGGAGTATAGACCAACAAACTTTTCCGGCTCAGAGAAGTATTTTGCGAAGGACAAGCGACGGCATGCGTTACGCCGAGAACAGATTAACCAAATCCAGTTTCCAGAAAATCTCTCCTGCACATTATGAGTTTTTCCCCTGTGGAAGCCTCCCGCCGAACCCTGGGGTCTCTCCTCCCGCCCCGTGCCGTGCAGCCGAGCGTAACCAGACGGGATTCAGACACACATGACTACACAAAGCCGCGTTGAAATGAGTTTACTCGCTCCGAGCTCCAATCACAGGCCTTTAATTTCCACCCGGCTCCAGCACAATAACGCCCCCTGTTTCCCTCTCCGTGCCACCATGGAGCTGGAAGATCAAGAACAAACTAACAATGTTCGCAGGTTTGTCGACCTAAACCACCTGTCTTGGGGTTTGACAGCAGAGACAGCCACTTTAAAACAGCTGCTCTAAACCCCAGAGATAATAACACTTCAATTAAATCAAAACGCAAGGCGGAACAGGTATGAATGGTGTTTTTGATGCATTCTGGGTAAAATGGAATTACAGGCCACATCAAGAGGAACAGGAAGCCAGTGAGACAAAACCAAGTGAGCTGCTTGCGTAGACATTTTAAGTTAATATGCACCAGCTACATAAAAGATATAGCCAGATCATCATATGCATACATTGTGGAGAAGGCAATCCCACAATGCAGTGCACAGAGGGGAAAAAAAAAAAAGTCTAATAAAATATCAGAGAAATGTAAACAATGAGGAGTATTAATATAAACATTAATTGTATTTATTTATATTAATTAATTATATTATTTATTTATTAAATAATTTTTTTTTTTTATAAAAATATAAATGATAAACTAATTTCATATTAGTATAATAATACATGCATTAAAACATATTAAAATATAAAATAAAATTATAAATAATAAAATTATCTGTAATATCTCTAGTGTAGTCACAAAACAGTGAAAAAAAAATTGTATTTCTATTTATAATAAAATAATTACACTTAAATTATATATACAAATTATTAAATATAATTATAAATAAAACAATAATAAACACTGTTGAAATCTCCAGTTTAGTTATCAAACAAATTATATAATTATGGTTATAATAAATTAATTTCAAAATGCTATTTATAAAAATAATGCATTTACAAAAAATATTAATTTATAACTAAACACAACACATTTAAACATGTCTCTATTGAAGTTGTAAAAATGGTCTAATGAATTAATCTCAAACTGCTAATCATAATTATAACAATACAATTTTTCCAAAATATATAATAAAAACATTTAATTAAATTCTAAATAATAAAATAACATAATAAACTGAAAATTAGTCTCGAGAATATAAATAAGAAATCTGTTTTATACAATAAAATATTTAATAACAATACGTTCATAAACAAACTACTAAATAAAATAATAACTAAACTTTTGAAATCATACTTAAAGTATTAGTTTGATTTACGCTGCCTGTGTATTCTGAAAGCAGCTGGGTTATGAAAGAGAAGTAGACCAGAGCATCTTGACATGAAGGGATTCCCCGTGTTTAAACACTATACTATCACTCACCGTACAATCACAGCTGCTAGTGTGAACACATCACTCCATCCTGTTGACAGGCAAGCATTCCTGGTATGGATCGTAAGTCATAAAAGTCTGTTTGGAAAACAATGTAGAAGCGCAGGATGAGATACTATCTGATGGTTAAGATGGGACTGATTCCCTCTAACCCTCCAAAACCAATCCACGAGAGTTAATTAACAACGCTGATACAGGAAACGCAACCCGGCGGCAATGACCACATCAAAGCACAATGAAAGTGATCTGTATTTATGAAAATCACGTTCTAGCTTCATTTTTAATTATCAAAGTCAGTGTGTCCCCCGAGTAAAGAAGGAAACTATTTCAATCAGTTACTTTCAAGGGAAGAAAAAGCTTGGCTTGGTATTAAACCCGTTTAGTTCTTCACTCGTGCAGAATTAAACAACAATTAAACCTTTGTTGGCGTGATTGCTGGTTCCTGTATGGAGATTATGAAAACTGAACTGCACTACGGTCAAAACAAAGTATTAGTTCTTCAAAGCTGATATTGTTTCTGCATTTTTTTTTCCAGAAATTAGCCTATTAAGTGCAAACATTTGCCCAGGAACTGGTATTATTCAAATCAACGTGAAAAAAGCAGCTTGTTACATACAACATTTCATGGCAGGTTCCCATTGCGATGCTATCGGGGCATGTTGTCACAGACATTTATTGTGTGAATTTTCAAGTTCTGATCAATAACAGTGAAATTATCTCTCAGAAACATAATTTTGGGAATAAAATCTATAGATTAGAGTAAAAAAAGTGTGACTAGCCATAAGAAATGTTAAACAACAAGAATTGGCCGAAGAGATTCTATTGTGATCCTTACTGGGGCATGTTGTCACAAAGGGGCAGTGTGTTTTTGTTCAACTGTGAATATAAACTCCTGATTAATAATCATGAAACCTGTCTCTCAGAGCCAGATTTGTAAAAAATAAACCAAGAAACTCGAGTAAAAAGTGTGACAACTAGCCCCGGTCTCTTGTGCATTAAATGTTAGGCAAGAGGAATTGGCTATTTGTTGTCTGAATTGTGAATCTAAACTCCTAAACAATGGTGAAACAGGGTTTTAAAGATAAACCAAGAAACTAACTTGAAAATGAGCCGCGGTCTCCTCTGTATGAAATGTTAGAAAGCAAGAATTTGCTAAAGGGGCCATTATATTTTGGTCACTTTTGCCCCAAATCTAACCTTGCTCGTGACTCACACTAGCTTCAAGTTTTTTCACTCTCCATATGTGTTCTCTGCTGGCTCTCGTATGATGCAATGCACTTCCCAGCTGCGTCCACCAGCTCTGACCTCCTGTCCTGCCTGACTGCGGATGGCTGATTCATTTCCATCTGTATACCAGCAGATGAGAGATTCCTTCTGTCTTTCCGCCTTTTCCTTTTCTCAGGCCATTCAGAGCAAATGAATTCAGCCCGTCTAAAGTCCTTCACACCAGGACACGCTCAGAGGGGATTCTCCTTGACTCTGACCGACTCGCACATTTGCAATTCATCATCTTCCTCACGCGGCTACACAATAGCAGTAGCACAGGAGCTTTGTCATTCTAACGACACACGCACGGACTGTTTACGGCGTCTGACACCCGCGTTTGCGTGTTGATGTTCCCGTCATTAACTACCAGTTCAATTAGCATTTAAGACCACGGGTGGAAGGCTTTGTTCCTTCAGGATGTATCTTTTGATACGCAACAGGCAATTGGAAAAGCAGCATTATTAAGACATGCAACTTTGCTAAAGGCAATATAAAACGTATTTTACAAACCGCAATCCAAATATCATGCATGCAAACTCACACCCCCAGCCAAACAGACTTCATTGGAATTTCTGCCATCATTAGGAATTCTAACATAGAATTTCAGCAACAAACAAGTAGATCTTAAGAACAGACAGTTCACAAAAGAACTAGAATTAGGTTCAAAATGGGATCAAATGCCAATGTAGAAAATCACAAGGACTCAAAAGAAGGTTTTAAATCTCCTATATTTTTCTTTAAAATAGAGATTCTTAAAATAATCTACCAGCAAAGTTCTGGAAAAGACTACATAATATGCAACAGGGCTCAACTGACTTTTATAGTTATTCCCAAATAGCCAACTGCATATTTTTTTATGAATTAATTAGCACTGAATTTCTTTGCACTGAAATATTTTGTGATTATTTAAAACACTTAAAAATTAATTAAAGATTTTAAAAAATAATTAACATAATTGTTTTTTTAAATGAACAAAAAATAAAATTTTTAATAAAAATTATAAAATAAATTTTAAAAATCCTCTAAAACGTTTACAATAAATAAATAAAATAAACTCCCTTATATTTCTAGATTGTGACTGACTTTAACAATAATAAGGAAGCATTTTACCCAAACACAATCTTGCACAATTCTTAAGTGATTCCATTAGGATTGTTTTAGGATTTATTATATATATATATTATATCAGGAATATTCCATACGGATATACCAGCTATACATAAAGCCCCAGTAACAACAAACTTACGAAACCATTGAAAGTGCTTTCTGCATCTACAAAAAAGGCTTCCAGCTCTGTATTCAGTATGCAATAACCAACAATAAACATGCAAACATGTAATGGTTATTAATGTTTTGCCGATGCGAACCCTTGTTTACCATGTCAATACGCTTCTTTGAGTGTTCAGCTAGAGCAAGTCAAAGAGAGCCAGACAAAGTCAGACGCATACAGACAGCGCAGTTCAGATGTGGGAAATCCTTTTTATCTGCTTTCTCTGCCTCTCGATAGATATCCAGAGTCTTTGAAGCCGTGAAACTGCAGCGTTTCTTTTACCGAAAAGCATCAACACAAACCCAAAGCCTGCCACCACACCTCAACAACCGCACAGACGTCTTACCTTCCCAGGGGGCGATCCTGTGACCCAATGACACGCGTCCTTTCTAAAACCTCATGTTTCCTGCAGCGCTGTCCACATTCCGTCTCCAACTCCACAACATACCGACTCCCACGTGAGTGGACGGGAACTGAAACAGCTTGGGATGGGGGGCTGTGTCCGTTCAGCGATCTCCCCCCTCCTCTCCCACACTCTTTTTACCTCCTTCCCCTTCCCCCTTTCCTTCTGTCTCAGAATGACTGAGATTGGGAGTAGGAATGCGTGTGGTTCTGCTCCTTTTGGTCTGTCTGAGCGGTCTGGTATGACCCTGCGGAGAGCACCAAATTTACACAAGAATTCAAACCCGCCTCCCACAAACACAGACCCCACCCCCTTATCACACCTTTCCCACAGAGCTCCGCCCACCCCAGGGCAAAACACAAATCAATTCTGCTGCAAAATAAGGAGCACAATCCACAAAAAACATGTCTAGGGTACATTTAACAAGAACAATTATTCATTGGGGTCTATACTTTGCTTATTTTACAACCATGGTGCCTTTTTTCCCATTACAATATTATTTTTATGACTGTTGAGCACATTTTGTTGCTCTCATTTCTATCATGTATAAACAGCTGTGGTATGACTCTGTGGAGAGCCTCAAATTTACAAAAGTATTAAAACCTGTCACTCACAAACACTAACTCCGCCCACTGTTCACACCTCTACCAAAGAGCTCCGCCCACCTCAGGCAACCTGTTGCCAAATTCTCTTGCTGAAATAAAGATCACTTCTCAGAGAAAAAATTTATAGGGGACATTTAAACAAAACAAATAAACTAAGAAACAGACATTACATATTTATAAGCTTATTTTAGGATTTCCCCCCCTTTTTTTTTTCAGTTTCAGTATTATTTTTCAGTCAAGCATGTCTCCTTCCTATTTTTATTACCATCATGTGTCAGTTTATTTATTTATTTATTTTTTTATAATTATTCTCAATAAATTACAGTATTACAAATTTTATAATAATATATAATAATATATTATATAATATATATAATACAAATTTTATAATAATATATAATAACATAATAGCAATGAAAAAGACATTTTTATTGCACTATACAGCAAAGAGGATATAAGAGGAAATATGTGCTTAACTGTCATTAAATTAATGTCAAAATGAAGACAATTATAAATAGGCTTAATTTTATCATGCAAAATATAATTTAGTATTTTTTCTGCTGATTTCGAGGTAAAAATATGACCTTAGCATGCTTAATTCTCACTACAATAATGGTACAATGCAATAAATCTATAGATTTTGCAAAATATTGTTGCTATTATCTTTTGGTTTTAAGATACGACTATGTCCCAGACATGCTAAATGAATACATGTAAATGTAAATGTAATGTTCAGGTCCTTAAAATGATTTAGTAATATCACAACCTCACTTTTATTATTGACGTCTACCAAAAACCTCTATCAAATGCCACAATGCTCGCTCGAAGAGGTTAAATCTTAAATATTTGGACAGAACAGCATGCATATGTGTCTGTGGAGATAGAGGTGTGATTGGTGGGAAGGCAGCAGCGTTGTTGTCATAGCACCAGAGCTGTAGGAGGAGAGAGACACAGACGTCAATGATGACGACCCGAGCTGAATTCATTTTCAACACGCACACACACACACACCTTGTGTAGGTATTCTGGGACGCTAGGCAGTGGCCACAGTGTTTGGTAGCAGGAAGCTGCTCCATCACTCTGATCATGTGATCTGCGAGCTGCTTTGCATACATAGCAGTGCAGACGCCCGGGGCCAGATCGGGAGCGGTGTTGGCTGGCTGATATAACCCAGCGACGACACGCTCAGACAGATGAACTGGACTCTACGCAGCTCAGAAGCACAACCTCCTGTCTAGACGATTGTGATTAAACTGTCTAAAATAAGAACCTCAACGCCGCAGTTAGTCTGATGCCGTTTAAAAGTGACTAACTTTGCCAGCCAAGGTTATGACCCCTAAAGAGTTGGATACTTTCCCCCAAATAAAACACAGAGCGAGTAATAATTTAAAAAATAAATAATTTCATAATATTGCTAAAAAATTCAATACAAATATTTTTAAACAATCCCACAATAACTGATAATAAACCTGAGAAAAAATAAAGAGAAATAGACTTTTTTTTTTTAGAGTAATCAATATAAACTCATGTTTGATACACTGATTAATGTGCAATAAAAGTTAAATAATAAAAAGTACAATTTCCAAATAATTATTAAAAATAAAAGAACACAGAAAATAACATTAAATAAAAAATAAAAGTGAACGTAAAAACCTTTACTATTCAATAATATTAATATAGAACAAAACTAAACTAAGATTTGCATTTAAATCATTATTTAAATAATTGCAAGAATGAAAATACATATTAGTATTTTTATTTAATAATAATTCACATTAATAAATACATACTTCCACCCTTAAAACTATTTACAAGAGAAACAAAACGAACCATTATATTCATAGCCCTATTATATTCAAGTCCTGCCCTGCGTTATTTCCAACTATTCAGTTTCATATGACGCATTACGAAAGTTAACGATGATGTGTGCAGAAATGACACACGTCAGCTTTAACGAGACGAGTCGGTGTTGTTTTTGTGAGGAGAGAGACAGATGTGACATGACAGTCTCCCAGCGCTGTGAGGAGGAGCAGGGCAAACGCAGGTCCGTCTGAGCCCACAGGAACGCCAGGCCGACCTCCACGTCTGCTCCGCATGATAAACTATCAGCCGGCATCGTGGAAAGCTCTCGTGTTCTGCATCGAAGGATTCATTACGGCATGGACTGATCTATTATAAAGCAGTTTAGTATTCATGATGCTTCAGATCCTCAGGCCATTTTAATATGGTAATGCTGGGATATATGCGAAATAATAATTATATAGTATCAGAATTGGAAATGACCTCTGTGACCCCAATTCCACATAGAAAATACTATCGCTGAAGGAGATATTCTTCTTAATAATTCAGTCACGCCAAAACTGAAGTGAATAGCATGCTTCAACCATAAATTAAATCATATTTGACACTTAAAAACATTTGAATAATTCTTGATTCTGATTTAGCAATCAAATATTTCTGATATCAAAGACCAAAGTCCATTACAACATAACTAACTGCTCACTCGGGAAACCAATGTTTCATAGCTACCCTTCATTATAAAAATGAGATGCAAAAAAAAATTTGTTTAAATGCATTCATAATTTAAAAAAAAAAAAATATACATATAAATGCTGTCACAGTCTGTATTTAAGTATTTCCATAAAAGTGTTAATTCTAGCAGAGCAAATAAGTATATTACAATGATTTCTGAATGATAACGTGACACTGAAGACCGGAGAAATGGTGCTGCAAATTCATATTTAATCTCAGGGATAAATTAAATGTATTGAAATTGAAAAAGGCTATTTTAAAATAGTAATATTTCACAAGAGAACTGCTTGGACTGTGGTTTTTGATCAAATAAATGCATGTAGTAAGTTGGATATTGTACAGTCAGACAATCGTTATTTCAAAATAAAGCCTCAACAACAAACCATCATTAAAGTGGTTTGTCATTAAGTTCTCCCTCATTTTTATCGAATATTTTTCTCATTTATATTAAATGCTACACCTGATATTTTTAACTAAATATTTATTTCACAACAAAAAAGCAAAAACACATCTGAACGGTCAAAATACTTGTAAAAATGCAAGGTAGATTACAATGATCAAATATTCAGAAATGTGTTTGCATTTAATAACACAACAAGTACATGCAACATTTATAGCAATTACACACCTAATATAATGGCAAAAAAAAAAAACAAACAGCGAGTATCTCTATCGCCCCCTACAGTACAGAAACATAAAAGGCCCCACATGAAAAGTGAGCAGCATAAATGAATGCATTAATTACTAGCAAAGCAGTGAATTGATTGCTTTACTGTTTAAATTATAGGGTTGGGTACCGTTCACATTTCAACAGTGCCTACTTGCTGTACTTTAATCTTTGTGCAAACTCTTAATTTCAACGTTTTGAACAATAGCGCCCTATTTTTTTCTACCAGTGTTTTAGAGTTGCAGAGGTGATCTCATGTCATAGGGTCTCTCTCTCTGTCTCTGTGTAACATATGCAATCAGATGCATTATCAGGCACCGAAATTTGGTACCAATATTGATTTAATGTGCTTTAGTACTCAGTAGTACCAACACAATTCACTCGGTACCCTTAAAAGTACCAGGTTCGGTACCAAACCCTATCAAATTCAATATAACAGATGATTAAACTGCATTCGTGAACAATTTTCACTGACGATTGCATAGTACTACAAGACCATGGTGTGTGAAACTGAGCTAAACTTCATCATTAAGCCCTCAATCAGCTAATGCAGAGATTCACCCCTGAGCCCTGCAAACGACGATAATAAAAGACAAGCAAACGCAATATCCTTCTTCAAACTGATGCGACACGTGCCACTTTCAATTAGGGTCAGGGACTTTACCTTCCCCGTCTGCCGTGTTTGCATTAGCCTTTCTGATGTCTCACTGAGGAATTCAATAACGCATCCTCAACCGAGACAAAAACACACCAGTGTTCCCACAGGGTGCCACAATATTTCAGTGACCCAGGAGAGAGGCTTACTAAAGCTAGCAGCCTAACTGGGATTTTCATTTAAAACCATTGACGCGCCAGCTGCACGGAAACGCACTCCAAATTTGCTAACAGCTATTTGGAATCACGTTCAGAGACAATACATATTCATAACACTGGAAACAATGCCCTGGCTTAGCAAAAAAAGATGCACAGAGACATGATGTGACTTGGGAATCGCATTCTTGTCTGTTTGTAAAACATGACAGGGATGAGAAACACTGCACCTCTCATGTGACCGCAAGCGTTTGTTTGCTTTTCATGATTTATATGTTTTGTCTTATCAAGATAGTCAGATAATCCTGTAATAATTTCATGGCGCCGTTCTGTGAAGACACTTCTTCCACCAAACTTTTTTATCAAAAGCAGGAGATGAAAATGCTTAGGGAAGCTTTTTAGTTTGCTGTTATTAATGCCTGCTGCATAAATGGTACAGAAAGAGAGAAAATTTAATTCTTTGTCTAACTTTGTCAATTTGAAAAGTTTAAGTATCAACTATAGCAATAGTTTATGGTAGGGGATCTGATATTAGGATCGGTTATCGGCCCCGATATTGAAAGAATAGCTGGAAAATTAACAGATCCATTTTTTTTCCTTCTTCCGTCGCAGCCAGGTACTGTAAATATAGGTCGCAGCGTCGCAGCAGATCCTACGTCATTCATTAGCAGCACGTGTGTCTCATGCTGGAGCAGTTGGAGCATAAGCAACATGAAGCGAGCCACACCAGACGCCAATTGTGCGAATAAATCACGCTATTTGCGCGTAGCTAGACGCGTGAACATTTTGAGTTTACTCGCTTCATTCGCGTGTACAACAGATGCGAAGTCACGTCATGAGAGGGGCTTGTGTCAGGCGGCTTCAGTCTCTGCATTGGTGGAGGGGAAAACCGCTAAAATGTCTAGAGGGCTTTTCACACGTGAAATTGTTAACCCAGGGTTATCCTAAACCCCGGATAAACAGAATCCTGGGTTATCTGTAA
>JAUCMS010000025.1:16401805-16418466 GCA_032357445.1 Enteromius radiatus | reverse complement strand
TTTCCAGTTTAGACAGCTCTTAACATTTATTTTAATCTAGGACTAGTCTTAAACCCTGTTCGGGAAACCGGCCCTTTTAGTTCAAAAGCATTTATTTAAACATACCTTGATCCAGTCCGTCTGCTGTGTCTTCGATCTTTCCCATCATGCACCAAGCGTTCACTCTCAGCTGAAGCCTGAAATGACTGCTGTGTTGTACTGGGCTGTATGGCACTCTCAAAAAACACTTGAGGAGTGTTGTCTGGTATCTGGGTCTGAACCATCTCTGGGAACTTCTGAGGTGCTAAGATCGGATGCTGGGGCGGCACGTGACTCTGTGACACCATCTGACCCTGCATCTGTGTCTGGACACGAACAAACACTGTGTTATTAATTATAATTAATGTATAACGTCCATTATTTAAAGCTCTGCTGGTCAAGTAATTACCTGGTTAACAATTTGGCTTAGAAGATGAGCTTGCAGGGCTTGCTGTAATTCTGGTGGGAGGTTTCTGCGAAGAATGACAAGATTAAATCTATACTAGACACTGTATGTGAAGAGAGGGGAAAGAGAGAGTTTAATATGTCCTACATGGTAATGGGAGCAGCAAGGGCAGGATCGGTCTTTTCCTCCACAGGTTCAGGGTCATCATCATAATCAAATCGATCCAGCAGAGACTGAGTCAAACCAGAAACACCATGTTACTGACAGTGAATGAATAGCTCAACTCTGTGGTTTCTATGTAGCATAAGAGCACTCTACTGATTACAGAACCAGATATACAAGGATGTGTGGGTTATGGTTGTAAAGCTTCACACTGAACCATTCAGACGCTTACCTTAGCTAATGATGGTTTCTGCTCAGTGGGCGGGGCAGTGGGCTGAGGAAGCCCCGCCCCTCCAGCCAGCTGGAGTGTTTGGATCAGCTGCTGTAACTAACACACAAACATACCAGATTAAATATGCGTGTGCTTGTTTGCTCCTTTGTACTCTTCGTATCTTATGGTCTATAATCTGTTTATAGTCTTTCATAAAGAAAGCAGTGAGTGTTGTTTTACCTCTACGCCCCCTGTGCCCTGGAGGAGCTGGGCGACTGCAGCAAGGGCCACTGGGTTCTGCAGGGAGGGCGGGGCCACTGCCGTCTCAACCACTGGTGCTTTTGCTAGCTCTGGCACTACGGTTTCCGCTGGTATCAGCACGGCTGGAAGTGCTACGAAAACACACAAACTGCAGGTTAAACAGGACACAATTCGACACTACTACTCACCACTTTAGGCTCAGTAAGCAACCCTCAAATCTTCACTCTGGGTGACTAAATGGTGTCTAATTATGATTAGCCACTGCCTAATAATTTCTCTGATTTTACTCACCAAGTGTGTGAGCTGGATGCTAAGTATAAGTTTAGCACAGATATATTTTCCCTCACTGAAAACACCGAGCGCTTCAGAGAGAATTAATCTAATTTTTTTTAATCGCAATTACATAATATGTATAATACATAATTCAAAATCCCCTTATGTTATTCTGTGTGGCTTTTCTAAATGTTATCTCAAGGGTTTTTGCATTGTTTTGTTTTTTTTAATGTAGTTTCAGTATAGCATACTATGCACATTTTTACTTTTTAATTTAAAGGAGAAACCAATCCGATGTATACTTTACATTTGAGGCTTAAAATAATTTTACAAACATGGTATGCAATTGTAAAACATCATTCTGTGTAAATTGTGACGCTCGTAATAATTAATTTCAAGTGAATATTACTGTTTTTTGATCTGATAAATGCAGCCTTGAAGAGAAATCTCACAAACCCCAAACTTTTGAATGGTAGTGTAAGCGTAAATACTTGGACTCAAAAGGCCTGATACAACACTTAAAGAGTAAAGCATAATGACAACATTTCATTCTTTTATTTACCGGCTGCTGTGATTCCATTCTCCACAACAGGAAGCGCAGAATCTGTGGCCATGTCCAACAGCGGCTGAATGATGTCCATGCTGAACACGTCGTTCTTCTGCCACAGATTCAACACGCGCAATATCTTCCCCTACAACAAAAACATCCACCAATAAAATTCACCAGCACAGAAACGCCTCGCTGTCATGTTACTGGACGTAATAACTCAGTACCTTATCATCGGCTGGGCACTGGAAAAGGTTCTGAAACGTAACGGTGAAGTTTTTCAAAAACCTCGGACCAAACACATCTTTGTCTGTGCCGAACTGATGACGCGACTGTCGGATTATTGAGTCGATCACATAGAGACCAGCAACCTTTAGCTCTGGTTTGCACTGATGGAAAAAAGAAATGCATTCAGTCTTTACCTTCGCATGACAACAATCATCAATACAAGAGTGCTAATATTTCTTACATACCCTTTTGATGAACTTCTCCACAATCTGAACAACGTGCTTGTAAAGCTAACAAAGCAAATAAACCATACAAATTCAGTCACAAACGAAAGATTCAACACAATGTTAACAGAAACATAAGTGTTGTGTAAAAGAAAGAACGTCAACAGGTACGAGAAATAAAACTAAAAACTACAAACTATCAAGTTTAACTGACTTCTGCCATTGCAGAAAGCCAGAAAACAATGCTTTTAAGTTGAAAAACGTCTGAATGATGAATTTAGTTTGCAACTTTTGGCTTCACAAGATGTTAACTGATGGACTGGAGCCATGTGGATTATTGTGATGATTTTTTAATAAGCTGTTTGGACTCTCATTCTGACGGCACCCATTTACTGCAGAGCATCCATGAAGTTGATTTAATCTACAGCAAGTTTTCATTTCAATGTGAACTATTCTTTAAAACGCAATCAGTATATGATTGTGCTTGTAAAACTGATTCTTTAAACCCATTTTTAGATTGAAGAAACATTGCAAACTCAAAATAGGAACATAATTCAAATAATACTATAAAAAAAAAGTTTTTTTTATCAAAAACCCTTCCCTTTCCCATTTCTGTCCCGACGCACCTTGATAGCTTTGATTCCTGCTTTGGTTACAGACATCATTTTGGCTCGAGAGATCGGGGGAGTCATGTCCATCATGGACAGCATCTGTAGCGTAGAAAGTAGGATGAAGAAATGTAGACCAAGAAAGAACAATACAAATACAAAACTTTCAGCTCAGCTAACATTACTGGCCAACTCAATCTCAAAACTTGTCAAAATGAATAAAACACGCATTTATACTCTTAAAAAACTCAATGACAACAGCAGATCTCGGATTTGAGATCAGAAACACCTTTATAACATTTGATTAAATCATCAATAAAGTTGATCAGTTATCTGACTCTATAGGGGGCGCCATTGCAATCCTCTCTACATTCAATCAATTCTAACAGCGAACATGTAAAACCTAGATTATATAACTGAAAATATTACACATGGCTTTAATAATCTCTGTAAACCATAAACGTGTTGTTAGGCACTCAAACTAATGTATAACGAAGCGCAGTTTGACAGAACGACAGGGGGAAGGTCACTAAACTACATACTAATATCACATCTGCTTAGCTATATTTTGGGTTTTATTTGACTTTGGAATATTAAGCTGCAAAAAAACAAAATATGACATTCATCCATCAGTGAACAACAAACATAAACGGATTGTTTTGGAGTCGCTGGGCGGGCGCGCGCTCGGCTAATGGTAAAGAGTAAAGAGCAAATAAAACGCGAAATCTCACCTCCCCGTTAAAGGCGTTCACCGCTTCCATGTCCATGAGCGTTATTAACTCAATACGTCTTTGGATATATTCTCCTGGTCCAAAATAAACATGTGTAAACTGGATTTTCCAATTGGAGGCCGCATGAGATACTCGCTCAGGAACTCAACACAACCTTCCGCGAACACTGAGGAGTGATGAGCGCGCGGGGAGAGAGCGCCACGCCGCGGACCGGAGAATCAACAGAAAATATAGCCAGAATACACTATTATATATTTGTTCATTTATTTCAGCAACATTGTATCCCTAACACCAGATTTCTGTGTTAAAATATTGCTGAAATAAATCTCGAACATTATTTTTAAATAAATAAATACGTAAATAAATAAATAAATAAATATCCCCAAAATCCCGTCATATGAAATACACACGAATAAAAAATTATTTAAATAATTTATTCAAAATTTAAGAAGCTTATGTCATGTCTACCTAAATTTTCAAGGGTCCAGTTGGTACTTTTATTTTTTAAATCTAAGCCTTTTCCATGTTGTTCTATGTTGTCTTTTATTTTGAAACGTGGAGTTCCTGTGACGCTCGGCCCTCCGGATCCGATCAGACCCCGGTGATCAGCTGCGACCATGCCGACAGTCAGCGTGAAGAGAGATCTGCTCTTTGAAGCTCTGGGAAAGAAATACAGTAAGTGTTTACCGTGTATTTCTTCTATAAACGCGAGCGCATTCACGACTGTGTTGTTAGCAGGGAAAATGTGCTCAATGTGCGTGTGTGTGTGTGATTGGCTGATTGCGTCTGCGTGTATGGACATGATGGAGGAATATCTTAATAAAACAGATTACGTTTTATATATCACTTATTCTACCGGTCCATCTCATAATTGCTGAACGACTTAATTTTGAGGCTCAGCAAATATTTAAATATACTTTTCCGGTGTGTCGCAGCGATTGCATCAGATTCATATTATTCCGAGATTTTACCGAATTCAGTGAACACTTTGTTTTATATTTAATATGTGTTTTTTTCTATTCTGGTGCTGCTTGAATACTGTAGTTCTTTATGTCTTGTAATGTAGTTTTTATTCTTCTTCATTCATTTGAAAAGCCGAGATGTCAAATTGGAAACCTATTGATGACGCAATCATAATGCGACTTAGAATTTCAGGCTTTAAGATTTTATTTTTTTTTGTAATTTATTGAAATAATGACATTTTATTTTTCTATTCACTTTGTAGCTGATGAAGAATTTGATGAACTATGTTTCGAGTTTGGCCTCGAGCTGGACGAAATCGTAAGTCACATGAAATTGTATTTGTTTACAAACTGCTTTGAAGAGTTATAACATTTATGTATTTTTTTATAGTAATGTTTATTTGTGTGTGTGTGTGTGTGTGTATATATTTATATATATATATATATATATAGTTTTATGTAATGTATATGTGTGTACGTGTCTTAATTATGCATGCATAAATACACACACATACAGTATATATTTACATAATTTTTTTCTTTTACATATAATTATAATTTTATATATATATATATATATATATATAATTTATATTATAAATATATTTTATAGAAATATGACATACTTTTCTTAAATGTCATTTTTTTTTTATGACATTTTATGTAAAGCACCTTGAATTGCCTCTGTGTATGAAATGTGCTATATAAATAAACTTGCCTTGCCTTGCCTTGCCTTAAATATATATATATATATGCATAATAAATATACACGATACACACATATATTGTGTGAACAAAACCTTTTATTATGAATGATTAAATAGACAGTAATTTAATTATATATAAATAATTTATGATCTAATAATAAAATAAATTTTTAGAATTTTATTACTGAAATGTGTTTTTACAAATGAATTTTAAGCATTTAATTGTTATTAAAAATCAGATTATTTTGTCTGTCTCTCAATGTTTAGACCTCAGAGAAGGAAATCTTAAGCCGTGAACAGGGAGATGAGAAGGCAGAAGGAGCGTCTGATGTTGTGCTGTATAAGATCGATGTGCCAGCTAACCGCTATGATCTCCTGTGTCTGGAGGGTCTCGTCAGGGGTCTGCAGGTCTTCAAGGAGAGGTAAGACTCGGTTTGTGTGGTCCTGGTTGAGTGTTATGATCTTTATATGACTGGTTTTGTTGTGTTTGCAGGCTGGATGCTCCCCGGTACAAGCGTGTGAGTCCGGCGGACGGAGGAGAGCCTCAGCGGCTGGTCATAACTGAGGAGGTTTATATCAGTGTCGTATTTCAGAGGTTTAATTATATTGATTTCTTAAGAGCTCAAGTACAGTGAGAAACCATCAGCTGAAGTGAAGAACGGAGGGAGATCATTTTAATGAATGTAATGGTTGCGGTGCTGATATTAGATAACGTGTTTATCTAGACGGCGTTGGTGAGGCCACACGCTGTAGCAGCTGTACTGCGCAACATCACCTTCACTCAGGAGCGATACGAGAGCTTCATAGAGCTGCAGGAGAAGCTGCACCAGAACATCTGCAGGTGAGTCAGCACACGCTGGATGATTGTGATGACTTGCACTGACGTTTAACACTCTGCTCTTCTCTCATCAGGAAAAGGACCCTGGTTGCCATAGGAACTCATGATTTGGACACCATCTCTGGTCCGTTCACCTACACAGCCAAAGCTCCCGGCGATATACGCTTCAAACCGCTCAATCAAAGCAAAGAGTACACTGCTGCTGAGCTCATGAGTTTCTATAAGGTGAGATCTGATTGGTTCTGGCCAGATCAGGGGGCTAAAAACAGCTTTTTCATTACTTCAAATAAAAGCAAATATAAAAAAAAGGAAAAACTGCTATTTAGGATGTGTGTGTGTATATATATTTCAGATTTTTTTTTTATAATATATAATATAAATAAATATATTTAACATATATATATATATATATATTATGTTATTATATACTGTATGAGTGGGTATATATATATATATAATGTGCAAAATAAATATACACAGCACACATACACATATATTATGCAATGTGTGTGACAGCACTAATATAGACATAGTTACATAAAATAATAATAAAATGATAAAGGCTCGGTTTCACAGACAGGGTTAGGCCATAGTTCAATTAGTACATTTAATTATTTTATATATACATGCCTTAGAAAAAGGCATTACTGGCGTGCATCTTAAGACAAAACAAAGACACTGACGTGTTTTAAGATCAATCAATGCAGGTTTCTTTTAGTTGAAAGAGCTCAGATTTACAGATTTTAGTCTAGGACTAGGGTTAAGCCTTTTCTGTGAAACCGGGACAAAGATACCAAACAAGTTTAAGGAATTTGTAAATGAAACTGTATTAAGAAAATTTCAAAATATTAACAAAAGCTATAATAGAGCAACATTTCCTATTTTCTTTGGAAGTATTAAAATAACTACTAAACCTAAAGATTATAGAGTCATCGATACTCGAATAATGATTCTGATTGGCCAGTCAGTCTGTGAAAACTGATTAGTTAGTATATTAGTGTTCAGCATATATATATTAGTATAGTATATTAGCCAATGTATGTATTTTTCCCCTAGGATGCATCACTTTACAAGTTAAACCAAGTAACTGTTAACTTTTTTGTTGTAGTCTGACAGTCATCTGAGGCACTACCTGCACATCATCGAGAACGAACCTCTCTACCCCATCATATACGACAGTAATGGAATCGTGCTGTCTATGCCTCCAATCATCAACGGTGAGTTAAATACACACACACACACAGGAGCATGGACAGATGTGAACACTCAGATACTCTGTTTAAGAGCTGTTAGTCTAAAGTTTTACATTTCTCTCTCTCTCTCTCTCTCAGGGGACCACAGCAAAATCACATTAAACACAAAAAACATTTTTATTGAGTGCACGGCCACAGACGTCACAAAGGTAAACCGTTTACTATTTTGTGATCATTCAATATACACTACACTTCAAACCTCGGGAGTCTGTAAGATGTTTTTAAAAGACACAAATGCTTTTATTCATAAAAATGATGCGTTAAATGGATCAGAAGTGAGAGTAAAGAACATGTGTAACTTCTATTTTAAATGACTGCTGTTCATCTTTCTGTTCATCAAATAATTAGAAAATTAACTGAGAACTACAGCATGCTTTTAAAGAGGAAAAACTGTTTTCTGTGTGTGTTCGCAGGCGAAGATCACGCTGGATATGGTAGTGACCATGTTTAGTGAATACTGCGATCAACCATTCACGTGAGTATCAAGTAACACACTCTGTATTGAATTTATAGCATCTCCAGATTGGATTCAGCCAGTGGGTGTACTGACATCTCTCTTTATTCAGGGTTGAGGAGGCAGAGGTTGTTTATCCCGATGGCAGATTGTGTGTCTATCCTGTATGTATTCAGCTTTTTTAATTTTTTTATATTAAAGGGTTAGTTAAAGGGATAGTTCACCCAAAAAGAAACTTCTTGTCATTTACTCAGCCTTTCTTCATTCTGAGGTAGTTTTAAGAGTGTAAACAAGCAGTTTTGATTCCCTCCATTGTATGGTCAAAAATATAACGGGAACTAAAAAACGTTTGATTACCAACGTTCTTCAAACGCCCTTCTTTTGTGTTTCACACAACAACTAAAGGGTGAGGTCATTTGTTTAATGAAATATAAGTTAAGCTTTGTAGATGGTGATTATTTAACCCCCCGCACAATATCCACGTGAGGGTAACAAGGAAGGGTTGTGATGCGATCTGTCAAGATCGGTTAGATCAGTTACACATAACCAGAAGAACACCTTGGCAAGCAGTGCGTCATTACACAAGCTTTACACCTCAAATATCAAACATTTATACATAATATATCATGAATATTTTAAAAAGATACACTGTGCAAACATTTTGATGTGATGCTCACCAAGGATTGCATTTGTTTGATCATAAATATACAGTAAAAATTGTAATATTATGAAAGATTATTTACATTAAATATGACTATTTGAATATGTTTTAAAATGTAATTTATTCCTGTGATGCGCAGCTGAAGTTTTAGCATGATTAATCTAATCTACAATGTCACGTGATCCTTCGGAAATCATCCTAATATGATGATTTTGTGCTTAATAGGGTCATTCCAGCTGGAATCGTCAAACCTGACCCCCTCAGATTTGTCTGAAATAAATCTGTGTGATGTGTAATATGCCCAACTGATCATATACAAAAATTTCAGATCTCTACTGTGCATACTTTTTTTTATATTTGATCAATAACAATATGCTCAACAAGTTTTATGTT
Organism: Enteromius radiatus; assembly: GCA_032357445.1. Classification (NCBI taxonomy): domain Eukaryota; kingdom Metazoa; phylum Chordata; class Actinopteri; order Cypriniformes; family Cyprinidae; genus Enteromius; species Enteromius radiatus. The sequence continues at coordinate 16,409,529 of JAUCMS010000025.1, read as the reverse complement.
CACACCTGGTGTCATTCATGGGGAAATATTGCTCTGAACATTGGTGTAAATGAGTTTTTTTCCCATTTTTGGACCTTAATGTCTCAACATCCATCAGATTCTATTCTCTGATATCAAAGGATGTGAAAGACATGGTAGATATCAGACCATGTACCAAGTTTGATGATTATACGTTGAAAATTGAGGTTTCTATGGACATCTGAAAACCTTTGAAGTAACAGTTTCAAAGAAAAGTCGAGGGCCAGCATCCAGGTGTAAATTCAGTAACAATGCTGTGAGTTGTAATTCATGCAGTTCGGGACCAGGACTCTTAGCCCAGAACATTTCATGGACCTGGCACAGCTAGTTCTGGAGATATTTCAGTCTGAACATGGTCACTCGTGATGCCAAAACTAACTTTTTTACAGATTTTTTTTGTGAAAAAAAGTATGCACAGTAGAGATATTGGGCATATTACCCATCACATGGATTTTTTTGAGACAAATCTGAGGAGGTCAGGTGGGGAACTTTTCCAAAATTTGATGATTCCAGCTGGAAACACCCAATAAATATTTCTTGTTATTATCAATGATAATAACCTACAGATGCTGTTGAAAGTTGTACGAAGGACTAAATATTACATCTAGATTAAAGCCACATTAGCTTGGCTTTAAAGAAAAATCATGTCATTATTAGACTTGGTCTTTTTTTAATTTGCTGACTGTTGGCTTCAGGAGCTGGCGTACAGGACAGAGACGCTGTCTGGGGACTTCATCAACAAAAGAGTTGGCATCAAGTGAGCACTTCATAAATCTTTCATTTGGGCTCATTAGAGATTACAGATTTCTCTCTCGGCTTCGGTCAAACGATTGAAGCCTGATCACACCGATGTTGTTTCCCAGTGAATCGGCAGAAAGCATCGCTCAGCTGCTGACCCGGATGTGCTTGAGGTCAGAGGTCAGCGGTCAGGGCGATCTGATCCAGGTTGAGATCCCGCCCACGCGTGCTGATGTCATCCACGCCTGTGACATCATGGAGGACGCCGCCATAGCGTACGGCTTTAACAACATCGTCCGGAGCACGCCGCGCACGTACACCGTAGCCAATCAGGTTTGAGAGTCATGTTCATTCCGGCCAATTAAACTTGAGATCCGGTTCAGTGCTGATGTCTGGTGTTTTTATGTTTGCAGCTCCCTCTAAATAAGCTGACAGAGTTACTCAGGCTAGATCTTGCAGCTGCTGGGTTTACTGAAGCACTGACATTCGCTCTGGTTAGAAATCACTCCTTTCTCTTTTTTCCTTCCTGAAGTCCATTTATAATGTTTTTTGGCATTTGGCCACATTTTCCTCCCCCTCTCTGACAATTAAGACGAAAAAGGCAGTTTTTCCAGATATGTGGTATGTGATATTGGTAGACATTTCAAAAATCAAATCTTTTCCAATTCGCAAGGTCTTGATTCCATTAAAATTCAATTTAATATCAATTTGTTTGGATAAATATTGGGTACTGTACATGTCAGTTTTTCTTAAGGAAAACAATATCTCATCTAATGCAATAAACTAAACAGGGATTCCTCTCAGATGTTACATTTAATAGTATTGTATTTAAGATTAAATGCATAAAATAAAATAAATAAGGTTAAAATCTCATAAAAATAGCAATTTCATTACTGTTTATTTTTTAGACACTCAATTAAAATGGATTATTGAATAATATATATATATATATATATATATATTTTTTATTGATTCACCCTAGGTTTCTGGATTACATAAAAATATATATTTTTTTAAAATTAATTTTTATATATATAAATAAAATAAGTAAGTAAATAATAATACAAAAAAATATTTTTTATTATTTTATTTATTTATTTTTTATGTAATCCAGAAACCTAGTGGAATCACAAATCTTATGTGTTTTTTGTGGTATGTTTTCCATGATGTGACAGTGTTTTCCTCTCTCTGCAGTGCTCACAAGAAGATATCGCAGATAAACTCAGGAAAAACATCACAGAAACCAGAGCAGTCCACATCTCCAACCCAAAGACCGCCGAGTTTCAGGTACCCGCAATAAACATTTCTGTCATTTCTCACGTTTGTCCACTAGTGGGTGCTTTCACAGGTTTAAATCAGTTAGTCATTAGGATTTAACTAACTAAACCGTCCCTTCCTGTAGGTGACGCGTACCTCACTTCTTCCTGGGCTCCTGAAGACGCTTGCTGCCAACAGAAAGATGCCCCTTCCTCTCAAACTGTTTGAGATTTCAGACGTGGTCCTGAAGGATGAAACTAAAGGTGTGTTTGACGTCCTCGTATCACGGAACGTATGCTAATAAGTATACCGTCATTGAACTTTATGTGTGTGGCAGATGTGGGAGCCCGTAACAACAGACGTCTCTGTGCCGTTTACTACAACAAGAGCCCAGGGTTTGAAGTCATCCATGGACTTCTGGACCGGGTCATGCAGCTGCTGGATGTCAAACTGGGCCGTAACCAAGGATACCACATCCAGGCAGCAGAGGGTGAGTCATAAATGTTAGAAGTCGACATGGTGTCCTTCCTGTGATCCATTTGTGCACCTGTTTTATGAGCTCGCTGACTCCTATTCAAAGATTTATTTTAGTGGTTAATATTTAACAGTGTTTATGCTTGCAGGAGGTCAGCAAAAATAAAATCTAAATAGGGACTCTAGTACTAAAATTACAAAATATAAATCAAAGCTAAATGTTAAAATAAAGCTAAAATAAGATAAAAAATACTAAAACTTTAACATTTAAAATAAATGTAAAATATAAAAGCCAGTTTAAAGTCTTATTAAATACTGAAATAGCATAACATAGCATGTAAATAATTATATTTAATTCTAATTAATTACAGCATATTTTATTAATTTAATTTCCATCATCTTTCTTACAGACTCCACCTTCTTCCCTGGCCGCTGTGCTGAGATCTTTTCATGTGGTAAAAGCATTGGACACCTCGGGGTCCTTCACCCTGATGTCATCAGTCGTTTTGAGCTGACCATGCCCTGCTCCGCCATCGATATCGACATCGAACCCTTCCTGTGATGTCATAATCCAAATAACCTCAGCCACACCCCTCCGCTTTGGGCTCCTCCCTCAGACATTACTGTCCCATCTATCTTGAGGAGAATGAGTTGCACGTTACTGTATGTTCATGGTATAAATCAGCGTTTTAATAAAACTCAGCCTGTCCACCGCTAGTATGTTATTCATATATTAAACCTCATGGCTGTATGTTTGTGTCCAGCAACATGGAAACAAATAAATATGAATTAATAAACTAAAAATGACTGGATTTGTTGTTGATGTTTGAAGTAGTTTTAAAAGCTTCAGATTCACATCATGGCTGGATGATGAATGAAGGTGTGTTTATCTGTATGTGGCACTGAACTGTCAGAAGACTCTGTGTGTGTATGCCATATAGGATTTATCACAGGTATGTTGAAATTGGCTCAGGTATGTGAGAATATTTCAGCTGTAACTTGTTAAACAGGACTCCTAAACACTGATTAACAAGCCCAAATCTGTGTGTTTGATTTGAGATGAGAAAGTGTCCAGTTTAACAGGTTATCAGACAGGTCAGGACAAAAGACTCAGGCTCCACCTGATTTCTAGCAGATACCAGACTTGTTTACATGCATTTGACTGAATTTCAGTTTTTCCATGATCTTCAGAATCTAAAGGCTCCAGGTTATATGCAACTAAACAGCTTCCCATACTTCAAGTTTCATAGCCTTAATAATGCCTGTGATGTTATTCTAGTGTAGGTGTGTCTGAAAAACACAATTACGAGGCCGTTATGCTGTCTTTAATTTGTATGTGTGAAAGGATGGTCTGTGTGTACACTGCATTTGTGAGGGTTTGTGGCTACATGAGAGGCATGTTTGTGGTTTCTGTAGTGTTTAACCCTCTACAGCGCATCAACACCATTAAACAGCACAAAACAAACAGAGACAGGAGACATTTTTTAATGTGTTTATTCATTTCTTTTACCACATCTGTAAAAGCTCATAAATGCACATCCAGAGTGTCATAACACTCAATATACAAAATATATTATACATTATTTTGTAAGAAATATATAACTCGTGTGGCTAAACCCCCTTCAATAATAATAGGACTATAGATGTTAGGCAGCCTAAACACTGTTAGTAAAATAATTATCACTGATATATCATCTGTGATCATGCTAACATCAGCTTATCACTAGCCAGACTAGCTCCGTTCACACCAAGCACGATAACGATAAAAAATACAGTTCTAAAAATCGTTCTCAATGTTAAAGAATAGCAGCGTCCACATCACAAGCGATTATAACGTTACGAATCATTTTCAGAACGATTTCTTCCGACAGAAGCATTGACAACCTATCAGAATCAATCCTGCTAGCACGCACTTGAACTTATAATAAACTGACGAAATCGCTGTTGTGGACGGACGCAAATATAGATATCGTTATCTTTATTGTTATCGTGAACGGGCCTTTAACGTGTGTTTACATTTGCCGATATTTTCCTGGCAAAAAGGCCCGTTTTCAGTAACGTACATACATACATACATATATATATATATATATATCGATTTGGGCAACCATCTTGAATGAAAATCTGTGGCTTTCAGTGCAAAAATTAGATATTTAAGGCAACAATGTCTTATATCAAAAGTTACCACAGAAAACGCTAATATAACTTGTTTGACAGTTTACTCTGAGAAAAATGCTTTTACAATGGCGGTCTATGGGGCATATTTGCACTACATGCTTTCAAGTTTGTTCTAGATGCTGTCAAAATAGCATAAAGGTGAAATGTGTAATGTTAAAGCACCAGTAGTGTTTATGGCAGAGATTATGTAATTTAGTAGGCCAAAACAGGAAGTTAGCATCACGCTGGTAAACTGACAAAAAAACAAAAAAAAAAAAACCATTTGATTTTCCATTGGCTTTTGGATTATTGCAAAAATAAGCTCTGGGACCAATAAAGATTTGATTCTAACACTTTTTGTTCAACATGATAATCTCCATGATAAGCGTAAATACAACTGCCAGAAGTATAACTTGTCCAGTCATATGATTTCAGTACCATTAAACTCTTCATCCTCAGTTGGAAAGTTTGAGTTAGTTTGCTTAGTTTGTTAGTTTGATTCTTAACATGAGACTGTGAAGCAAATGAGTAGATGAGTTTAATTGTTCAGTATGATGACATTTAATGTCCCAGAATACTCTCATTTAGCCACTTTTTAGCAGCCATCTTTTTCCAAGTAAAAGTAAAATCAGTGGGGTATTACTGATGTATTCCATGTTGTAGAATATAACGTTAAAATATCTTGAGCTTGTGTAAACAGATATAAAAAAAAAAACCTGTGCACAAAAAAACAAAACAAAACATTAAATTCAGTACAATGCAACTGGAAGTACAAAAAAGGTGCATAAGAGTATAGAAATACAAAAATGCTAACTAACTTTATTCTATAGCACATGAGCGTTAAAGAAATGATTCATTAGTCATCTCATTTGGTGACGGAAATTACACACTTCACCTTTAGCTTGTGTTTGACCATGAATAATCCAATGTGAAACTGTATCCACAAACTGTGTTTCAGTATTCAAAATCTAACAAAATGCAGCTAGGAGGTTTAACAGAGTACAGTTCGATGTGAGATTTTAAATATGCCAGCAATTCCTAAACAAACACTAGCGCGAGTTTCTCCCTGAGAATGAATTAAAGATTGGGATTCTGTGCAAACTCGCCTGTAAACACTGAGAAATTACAAATCCCAGAGTCCCATCATCACAAACACTCTGTTCACCAAGATACTGTTGACCAGTCCGATGGCAATATATGTGCTGAACTTATACGGCACCTCAATCTCTTTCCTCCTGCGTGCATCGACGTCACTCACAGACGCTCCGTAGATTCGACAGAGCACCCGCAGACTCACCCAGCGCACCGTCTGCCGGGTCAGAACCAGCATCCCTAACCCGACCAGGAACCGCCCCGCACCGAGACCCAATGCTGCAAGGGTCAGCGGCGGAAGGGTCACTGGAAAAGGCTCGACAAGGTCAAAGGTCAAGCCCAATCGCTCATTCACCCAGTATCCGACTGAAGATCCCGAATAGCATGCTAAAATAATGGTGGTGTCCCCCCGTGTGGTGCTGTAATGGTCCAGCTCGGGGTACTTATAGCACAGGAAGAGGGGCAGAACCACCCCCACTACGGGGGAGAGAGGGCTGTGCAGCTGAAGGTAGTCAATGGTTCCCCAGTACGGGTACGACACAGCGATAATGACGGCTGAAATTACAACGCCACAGATCACATCCTGAGAGGAAGGAGGAAGATTTCAGTCATTAGTATCTGTAATTCTAGCTATAATGATACAATAATGCAGTTTTTATGACATTATTATGAAATATGTACACATTTTCTATGCATGGTATCCACTGAGTGGTGTGTATATATATATATATATATATATATATATATATACTGCCATGCAAATTCAAGGGTGTTCTGAGGGGCTGTTTCTAAATGATTGCAAGGGTGTTTCTAGTGCTTTGTCTGTTGCGATTTGTTGTTAACCAGAATCAGAAAGAGCTTTGTTTGCACATCCAAGGAATTAGTTTTGGTGTCACAGCTTCCAGTACACAAAGACAACAACAACAACACAAATTAAAATAATAATACATTTAAATGAATAAACTGTAAATTGTATGCACAGGTGTGCTATGGATTAAATAGAAATAGTATAAAAATAATGATTAGAAATAATAATAAGATGAAGGATGTACTATAATGTGGGGTGATAAAATAAAAATTGGTTATTGCACAGTGGGAGAACTATTAAGCGTTCATGAGGTAGATTGCCAGGGGAAAGAAACGGTCCTGGTACTCGGTGCTCTGTAGTGTTCTGAATCTTAGTTGAACTTAAATTTAGTTCATTATAAATAGCTACATTGATTCCAGAGGTGAACCCAGAGGTGTTAATTTGTTGCTATGCCATTGTTACAGTGTTTCGATTCGTTGTTAATATGTTGCCATGGGGTTGCTACATCATTAGCCAACTATGATAGTTGAAGCATAGTTTAAACGTTCCCAAACAACGTCACAAACGTATGCGGTTGGAGCTACAGCTTTGGACCTGTGGTTAAAAAGCATGGTTTCTTGTTAGCAATTTGTATAGGCTTTAATAAATATGCTCTTGGGCACAAGCAGCAAGATTATGTATTTTTGCGCGTCCATACAAAACACTGTTTGCATTGCGCATGTGCATAAATGGCTAAGGGTTCCCCGGAGTATGAACCTGCGATGAATCAAAGATCAAATAAAGCATAATCACAGTATATTAGTCAATAGGTGCCATGTTCACACACAGCAGCATCTTCGAGATCTCTAATCAGTTAAATAGCAGAAGTTATTCCTCTACCACATGCGTGTGACGTCATTAAACGGCCCCATGTTGTTGAACCGACGTGGTTCAAGCGACGGAGATGCGAAAACGTACATAACTGCAATGTGACATGTAAAGCTCCACACTAGATTCAATGCTAATTTACTACCGTAGTACTAATAAAATACTACGTTTTGCATAGCACTACTAAAATTCTTGTCATACAGGGCTCCAGACTAATTTTTTGTGCTGGTTGCACATGTGCGCCTAACTTTTTTTTTTTAGGTGCACAAGCACAAAATTTAGGTGCACACACATTTTTTATTACATCGCCTTT
>JAUCMS010000025.1:16378034-16399938 GCA_032357445.1 Enteromius radiatus | reverse complement strand
TTAATTTAAAGTCAGGTTAATAGCAGGTGTTTCTACAAAATAGATAAGCGACAAGACTTTTGTCAGGGACTGTATATTATATCTTATTAAATTAGCTTCAACAATTGGCTGCCTTTATCAACAATAAGTCTACAGACACTCTTGCAACTTTACAATCCACTAATAAAGTTTTATAATGCTTATATGCGCTTGCTACTGTGTGGCCCGTCTAAAAAGAGCACAGAAGTTTATAGGTTTTCCGTTTACAATTGAACCAATATTTAAAAGAAAAACACTCAAGAGTGAAAGGTTTAAAAGCTGACGAATGGTGCAGTCTATACCTGACACTGATTGACAGTCATTTACTCAGAGTTCATTATAATGGCATGCAGCAGATGTGTGGGCGGGGCTTGGGCTGACTGATGGCCACACCCCTTCAGTGAACTATGCAAAACCACATTCAAAGCATTCTCAATCTAGCATGTCTGACCTTCACTCTCTCCTGAGCGCTGAGAAGCAGTGTAAAAGAGATGGCCGTCGCTGCCATGGCGTGTGTGGACGGCATCCCGTACTCCGCATCCACACGCGTCTCCAGCTTGACCACAGGAGGAGACGGAGGACGGGGCAGCTTTAAAATATCCTTCATCACTTGCCCAATATACATCACCACCTGCAAAAAAACCCAAAAATAAGTACTCTCTCTATATATATATAAAAAAAAGATACAAATATGTCCCGTTTAGGTAGCTACTAACATACATCTGAGATATAATACATACTTTTATGGTACTAAAATGTACCATTTTGGGGTAAATAAGGTACAAAAGTATACTATTGGAAACAGTGACAGTTTTTGTACTTTCTGAAAGTCTAATAGAAGATCATAAATATTTTACATTTTTGTTGGCCTCTAGTTCTACAAATACTAGAAATGTGGTTTTTCTGTTAGAGTTTACTGTATTTCAAGCAACAAATGTTCTAATGGTTAAAGTTTTAGGATTTGTTTACAAGGCAAGGATTGCACTAAAATGCAGATGTTTTTTTTTTATGTGTTTGTATAAAGTTGTGTGTTACGGATGACAACTTTGTCAAAAACATCCCCACAGATATGCTAAAAAATACTAAAAAAGGTTGTATTGTGCATACCAGGCCAGTTGATGATTTCACTTAGAAACACCTCCAGGAACTGAAACTGGTATGGATTGAACATGATACTTTTGGAACACAAACACCATAAAGGTGTCATTATCTGAAAAAATTCCACTCTGTTAGCATTTTCAGGCTCCCAAAAGTGTAAATATTATGCAAAAATGATCAAGTAACACCCCATTAGTTAATAATAATAACCTTCATTCAGTGATGACAGGAAAAATGGCAACAATCCAAAACGAAGGCTCACTGAATGTTTGAGAAAATGTATAACTTCTCCACATTATAAATAGCTACATTGATTGCAGAGGTGAACCAATCAAATGCAGTTTGTCTACTGCTGTTGCTGTGGAAACTATATGTAAACTTGTGGAAATAGCACAACAAAGACGTATAAAGATCTATAGAAATGCTGATAAAAATGAATAAGATCATTTGGTGTTTTGTCTCTGTCTATTCTAATCGATTTCTCCTTGTGTGTGTGTGTGTGTGTGTGTGTGATTTTCTCATCCACTCACAGCCCACACATTGACGAGCCGTCTGCACAGAAACGGATCGAGGTTCCAGTGGATGCAGGGCAGGAAGGTGATGTAAAAGACCTCATGGCCCAGAGTAGCCGAAGTCACAAACAGGAAGTAGAAGAACCAGTTCCTTACTTCATAACGAGGCTTGGGATGCTCCTAAACACAGAGAAATGCATGTAGCTGAATAAACTGCTTTACCACATCATCAAACCACACTTAGTTGGATATATATACACCAGTATATGAAGAGAGAATATATAATGCTTTATTGTGCATGTTAGTTGTTTATGTTGTATAAAAAGTTTTTTTTGTTTACGTTGTATATATTAAAAACATAAATGAATTTTGAAAATACTTTTTTTTTTTTAAACGTATCTACATGAGACATCAAAACTTGCTTTATAAACACCTGACAGTCTAAACCAACCAGAGAAACAGGAAAATCTTGTGGTATTTGTGGTTTTTAAAAGCACTGCCTTTGCACTTGAGAACTTTAAATGAAGAGCCTCATTTAAATCTGATTTACTTACTTCGCCTTGGGTTTCACGACACGGTGAACTGGCCTCTTTATAGTTGGAGTTACTGTCGTGTGCGCGTGACGTCCCGTTCGCCACCTGCTCCGCTCTGCGCCGGTGGCTCGTGACCGGACCGCCTTTACCGGATCCATTGGCGTGAACGAATCCGTTCCGACTAACCTGCGAGCACGTCTCTCTCGGAACGAGGCCGCAGCACCGCTGGAAACCGGCCACCAGCTCGGGGCTGTTCAGGTACGAGACGAACCCCCACATGGCCGCGCGGAGCTTGAGCTCTTGGTGCACGCACGCGCTTCCGCACCCAGCCCGCGTGCACAGGTGTTTTACAGCTGCAGGTGACAGAGCGTGAAAGTGTGCTGACGTAGAAGCTCATGGCCGTTTTGATTGGCTGACGTGTTTACGGAAAATTACCTGCTTATCGTACCTGCACAGGTGGGTCATTCCTGCTGCAGTAGTCTACCTTAGTTATTCTAGTCTTTAAGTGACGTGTATTTCTATATATGAAAGTAGTTGTAAATGTAATATTGTATCCAATAAAACACCACAAAAAGACCCTGGGGCACATAATAAACATGCTTATTTGAATGGAGGGTGTCTGAGAAGTCTGTGAATGAAGCTGCAGTATAGCCGAGGCAAGTTTCTGGATGATTAGTTTCCATGACAACAAGGTGAGCCAGTTGACAGGTAGATGACTCACAATGACGAATAAACGCGGTTAAATGGCCAGAATGATACAAGGGAGGAACACACAGAGGTCTGGACAGCAAAAAAGGAGTTAAATCTACTGACGTAGCAGCATCGTTTAGTTTGTCTGACGCTTTGATTGAGGTGATCCCCGCCGCGTCCCGCATCTTTCCGGATTCGGTGCGGGGTCGCAACCGCCCATCGGTTCTGGATGAGAGCAATTAAAGTCGCCCTTCAGGCGGCATTACATCACCGGAACTATACGGTTAATTATTTACTCAGCGTGCACGGAGGCTAAGCGGGTTTTTTTTTTAAGGCCCGACAAAAAATGTCCGGGTTTAACGGCTTTGCCTGACGGGATAAAGAGAAGAAAAGGCTGCTCGCGTGACTGGCTCGCGTTCATTGTGTGGAGGATGTAAGGCAGCGCGAGATGCCATGGCAGCGGCGGATGCAGCAGCAGCTAACGGACCGGAGCCTCCCGGTGTTCCGGTACCCAAGGCGTTTCCCTATGAGGAATACGAGTGCAAAATCTGCTACAACTTTTTCGACCACGACCGTCGGGCGCCCAAGATCTTGGAGTGTCTGCACACGTTTTGCGAGGAGTGTCTGCACGCGTTGCAGCTGTGCGAGGAGCGGCCGTGGCGCATCAGCTGCCCCGTGTGCCGCCACCGCACGCCGGTACCGGACTACCGGATCCAGAACCTGCCTAACAACACCAAGGTCACGGAGGACTTCCCTCTGTACATCGACTCGGACCCCGTGCCTCAGGATGCTCTGCCGCCTCACCGGCCTCCGCTGCACCCCGCGCTCGTGGCGCTCAGGCGCGAGGAGGACGCGTCCATGGCTGGTCACGCGACGCCGTCCACCACGACGGTGTCCACCGCGACCACGCTGTCCCAGGACTCGGTCTCGCGCTACGAGAGCTGCCAAAACTGCAGGCGTCTCGCGCTGACCACCGGATGCGTGTGCGTCATCTTCTCGTTATTGTCCATGCTAGTGCTGCTCTTCATGGGCCTCATTTTCGTTCACAGCCACGGCGGGCCGCCCTCGCCCGCGGGACCCCTCTGCCTGTCGGTGGCCAGCATCCTCGCCATGGTGTCGGCGATGGTAACCTGGCTCCTCTACTGGCTCAAAGACCGACCGGAGAACGAGACGGGCCGCTCCTCGGCCACCACTAACGCCAGCCGGAGAAACGCGTGACATGAGATGAGCGTCGTATGACAAACCCTTAAAAGCATTTATTAATACCAGTTAGTTTCTTTTCATATTACTACTACTATCAGTATCTTTGGTTACACTTTATTTTAAGGTGTACTTGTTATAGGCTACATATAAGTATTGAATGATATATGTACCATATGTGGCCCTGAACCACAAAACCAGAGGCAGTTTTTTTTAATAACCTTTTTATTTCTGGCGTAATAATTATAACCGGTTTTGTGGTGCAAAGTCACATATAGTTAGGGTTAGCATTAGGGTTTTTCTTTCGTGTAATTATGCATAATTAATTCTTATTATAATAGTATAAGTACATGCAACACCTTAAAATAAAGTGTTATCGTATCTTTTATATAGCTAAACAAGTAAGTATTTATTAGGTAGGTGAGATAATCCTACTTATATCAATCCCATACTGAAAAAAAAAATGAGGCTAACAATTTTCACTCTAGTAATGTTCACAAATAATTACAAATACACCTCAAGTTACATTTTGGAAAAAAAATTCTTGCAAAACACAGGCCAACGTCTGTTTTATTTGCTTTTTTTTATTTTTTACAGTACAGTCACTACATTTTGTTACAGTTGCTTATATTTCTATAATGATTATTTATTGACCATGTGTTAACGTTAGTTTATGATGAGCATATATTTGTCATAGTATTTATTAAAGTTAGTTAAAAATACATATTATTAACTTTTCATAATTAGTTCTGGTTAGTTCAGGTCCATTAGGCTAATATTAACAAATACAACTTTTAATTTTAATAGTGCATTCATTTATTTAATTGTTGAAATTAACATTAACCAAGATTAATTAATGATTAATACCAATGTTAAACAAAGGAACCTTATTGTAAAGCGTTACCAATGTTGTCTATTCATTTAGTACTAGGGAAACTGAAACATACAAGTAACTCATTAAACAGCAAGTTCAATAACTAAAGTTTCAGTAACTTAGTGCTTACGGAAGTACTAGTACCTACAAAGTCATTATCAAATCATTTAATAGTACAGGCCAGTGTTTCCCGACGAGGAGTGTGGGTGTAAAATCACTTTTTCAGCCCAAGATCTTGGGAGTGCATGCACACCTTAAGCAAGAAGTGTCTGCGAGGACAAGCCGTGGCGCATCAGATGCCCCTATGCCACACATACCAGACTATCAGATACAGAACCTGCCCCACGGCATCCACCGGATACGTGTGCGCCATCTTCTCCTTCCTGTCTACTTTCGTGCTGCTCTTCGTGGGCCTCATATTTGTGCATGGCCACCTGAGATTCGTCTGGCTAGGACACCTGTGAGAGCTTGAGAAGAACTGACATCATACATCCTTCTTGTATAAATAGTTTGGGGGTTAAACCCACAGCTGCCATTCGGTGTGATATTTAGCTGCTGATGCAGTGATATTCAGACTTTAGAGTGGGGTCCAAAAGTGAAAATGCATATTGTTTTATCATTTAACCCAACACTTTTATTAACTACGTTTATGCATTTGGGAGATATTTTTCATCCACAACAACTTCATTTAATTCCCCATGTATCCATTCATGGCACTGATAGAGTAAAGTTTAAAACTGCTCACAAATCTGGATATCAATTGTTTTGTAGAACCTTATTTTATTTTGTAATCCAAATCCTTCTGTTCATATCCAGGTTTAAATAATAAAATGTGGTCTCAGACTTCTGGACCCCACTGTATATAATACAGTTTTATCATAGCCACACTTATTTGAAAGACTGGTAGCTAGCAAACAAATGGCTGCTGGGCGTTGTCATCTTCTCGCTGTATCGGTCTTTGTAAAGAAGACCTCTTTGTTCTTATGGATCAATAGCTTTACTATAGAAATTGTGAATTTTATACCACCTCTCTGTTCTCCACTTCACCTATGCATCTATCACGGTAAAACCGTGTCGTTTGACGACTAACTGACAATCTCTTTGTGCTATCATCTGTGTGAGCTTTTAATGTGCGTAGCATCACAATGCATTGACATTAGTATTCACTTTACCGACGTTCATTGGATTTTTGTACCACGCAGACCTGTGACGAGCAGTATCTAATGTACCTAGTTTAGAAGAAAACCTGCATGATGTTAAACACAAACTAGATGCTGTGCTTGTCAGCCTTCGTTACTTGAGGAGAGCCTCCTTGTGAATCCTGCTGATTTACCATTTCTGTATTAAGCAATGACAAGTCAGTCCTTTATCAAGGGTATTTGATATGATAATGTTGCATTGTGTTGGCAAATCACTTTTACAGTTGCTCACGGGCGAATCCCAGTCACTGAAATAGGAAAGGCTGCTTGGTAAAGTGACTTTTGCGCCAGCTGTGCTTTATAAAACTGATGCTTTTACCCGCTAATCTGACCGCACGTTTAGAAAAGATGTTCAAGGCGGGTGAAGCAAGCAGGAATCTGACACCTGAGGAGCAGCTAGAGTTTAGCTGTGTCCTTGCGGTGACAGGATGCAGCCGTAGAGAAATCAATGATAAAGACTCGCACACTGGGACTGCAGCCAAGAGGTGCTTTCGAGTGTTTACTGACCCACTTATGAAACTGCATCTCTCCCATAACTCATTTGTCTTAGTGTCACAATCTGCTAAATTCATCTAGCTAACCGTGGCTAGCCCGCTTAAGCATTATATTGAATATATATCGTCTACTAAATGGTTTTATGACGATGATTAAGTACACTTGATGGACTAAATTACCTTCCATTAGGGTAAAGGCCATTTTATTTAGAACGATAAACATACCTGATTTAATTCTTAAAGGGATCTGAAAATTATGTTATTACCGAATCCTCTCGTTTATCTGTGGAACACAAAAGGAGAAATATTATAAACGATATGAAGGTGTGCAAATCATTTTCAATCACTACTTCTGTAAATTATGTGCCTTTGCTTCTTATTTATTGCTTTATTTATCAAAGGAATTGAACATTTTAATAGGAATTATCAAGTGAATTTTCTATAAGCTTACCGTTTGATATGTATAAGCTGTGCTGTTGTAGGCAGATGTGACGGATTCAACCAGGTCTGCCCTCTGTTGGTGGACAAGTGTAGTGACGCAGTCTTTTGTGTATAGATTTTTTGTAAGGAAGGTTTTATAAAGTGAATGTGGGGGTATTTGAATTATCGCAGCAGTGATTTAGATAAGCAGAGGTTATCTCTCTGAGTGTTAAGGCAGTAAATGGCCATCATCTGCAGTTATCCGTTCTGTGCAAAGCAACACTTGTAGAGAAAGTAGTATAATGTGCAGTAGTGTTATGTAGCTTCACATTCTGTTGGGCGATATATATGTCATTTTACTTTACCTCGGTTAACTGCCTTTTTGGTCCCTGCTGAAAAGACCAACAATAAAATTTGGGGTCAGTGAGATTTATTTTGTTTACTTTTTAAAAGATTAATTAATTCAGATTACATTACGCATTGGATAATTATCAGAAATGTTTTTTTTTTTTCTGAATGATTCTAAGACACTGGAGTAATGATGCTGAAAAATCAGCTTTGCGTGACAGGAATAAATTACATTTTAAAATATGATACAACAGAAAACAGGTATTTAAAACGGTAAATATATTTTACAGTATTACTGTTTTACTGAACAAATAAATGGTGAAAGTATTACTTTGTACAGTAGTCTAAACTGCTGGTTAGTGCTTGTCTTGTCAATATATGCTGGTCTTTTCAACAGCGATGAGGATAAAGAGAAGATGCTCTTGTCCTCTGTCCTGGTCCAGATATTTCATAGTGAGCCTGAAAGTCTCAGTCAACTTGAATTCGCAAAAACAAGAACCAAACTGTAAAGAACGAAAGTGACGATCAAAACATTCACATCCAATGAAATTAATATTTCTGTACCATTCGGTGTGACCTCCCCTTGTTCTCATGGTACCGCTATCGCTGTGACTGTCTGGACCATCAGGCCTGATGTGCACACATCTGTTTATATGTCTGTCTGGCCCAGTGATTGCACGGCACTTACCTGAACCCAGTGTTACTGCCTGGGATGACTATACTTCCCTTAATGCACTCCAGCCCTCTTAGTAACACTACGTAGGGTCATGGGCTTTGTACACAGCCCTTATATAATCTGTAATATGTTTATTAGAATTAGAAAATGTGTGTTTTTACTATTATGCCTCAATAATTGTTGTGAAACCTGTTTGAATTGTATTTGCACATTGAAATCGTTCTGTTTACATACAAGAACACACCTCTCGGTTGGCTAATAAATAAGAAAAATGAAGAAAACAAATGTTTCCATATAATTCATGTGGATGAAATCGTATTTTTTTCGTACTATTACTCATAGTAACTTTATTTAGCTAGCCTACAATGACCTACATGCTCTTTGAATTCTGATTATTTTATTGCATGACAATGAATAATGCATGTTTTCAGTACCTTGCTAGGTCTCAGCAGGTTGTCCTCGGTTCTCTGGCGCTCAGGGATGCTTGTGCCAGTAAATGCAGGACAGATGATTTCATCCGAAAGTTGTCTTTGGGGAGGATTTACGTTTTCTTTGAGTGAACCCCATCTAATTGAGGTTAAAGGGGTGCCGACCTTCCTCAGGCTGGACAAGACAGATCACAAGACAAATGACACAACAACATATGCACTGCTTAAGAAGTTCATTAAATGGTCAAATGGTGAATTCCTGCTACATTCCTTTACAGGTTTATACACTTTTCAAGCTTGTTATACACTGGCAAACCTAGTCTAATTGTAATGACAGTTTTGACCAACATATATTTTGTAAGGTGATCACAGTTTCAAAAAAAAACCGTAATGCATGTAGGCATTCAAACTTTTTAATCACTTTCATACATACCGATTCAAATTATTTTGGCACTATTTGCTTAGAGAATTTTGATATTTGACCCTTGATAATAAAACTAATTAAGCTCACATCAGAGCGCACCTCTGCTCGAGATCTGTTCTCCAGAAATGGATTGGACACGCGGATCCGGTGTTTCAAAGGCTGAAACATGCATCATACCGCCGCCTGTTCTTTTCATTTCAAACAATCACCCTCTGTTTTTTTTATGCTGAATAAACTACGAAGAACCTCGAAAAACTGTTCATTTTTAATAAGGTAGATGTAGCCTACTTTTACAGTGCCACACCATGCCAATAAAGCAGGAAATAAATGCATAATATTCCGTTTGTTTTAAATATAGCTACATATTTTTGGTTCTATTTAGAACCTTGTTTTTTAGAACGAAAATTCAAATGTTCTGAATTCACCATAGCCTCTGTAAATGTACTACACATATAAATCATAGCGGATATATGCAGATACTCATGTAATAAAAATATATTAACCTAAATAATGAATTAATGCATCGAATAGAAACTCATTAACAAACACGCACACACACACAATCATTGTTAACCATTAAATAGTTGGCTCGGTGTCTCCAGGGTCCGGCCTCTTTGGCGTTGATTTAACTTTTTAAGTAAGAGAGAATAATCTAGCCTAGTGTTTTGCACGTGAAAGGACCCCCGTTTCCCCCGCGTGTTTCCCTCCCGCGTGCGCTTCATTGTCCCCGCGCGCAGGCAGAAAGAAAACATTTGAAGTTTCTTTTTAGTCCAACAAAAGAGCCACATGTCATTGAAGTCTCTCTCTCTGTGTGTGTGTATCAGTCAGAGAGAGTGTTAAATAACTTTGTTGAATATTTTTTTGTTCATTTAAATGAATTAATTCCGTCTTTTCTGTATTTGATTTGTTTTAGTATATTATTGTTGCACTGTCACTAGACTTAAATAGTATACGATTAAAACGATATTATAATTTACTATTTTATTATATTTAGTAGTGTTTGCATTTTTGTCTTATATTCGTAGCCAATATATAATACTTGAACTTTAATTGCACATCATCATCACTCGCTGTAATATTTTCGTGGCACACTTTGGAACGTTTAGAGAGCAAAGTGTACTTCGTCGACCAATCAGCTCTCGGATACGGGATCCTGTGGACCAATCAGAACGCGCTGTTCGAGTAATAGACAAGAGGGTCTCTGCGAACTCAGAAATGTCTCAGTAGTTTGAGAACTCGCGCTTGTTAATAACAATAACGCTGCGATTATAATTCTCTCCACCTAATGAAAACAACGAGCGAGGACCACAAAAGAGAAGAGACTACATCTGATTAATAACATTTCATTTCATCTGAGTACTTATTTTTTATGATTTTCCTGGAGGGATACAAAAAGATCGTCGGAGTTTATGTTTTTGGTTTTTGATGGTGGGATATTTCCATGCATCTGTAAGCCTTTTGAAGTGCACGTTTAGTGACCGCGCTGCCCTGCAGCAATGAGCGGCTTGGCAGGGACCGTTCCCAGGATGATGCGTCCATCTCTCTCCCAGAACTATCCCCGCAGTGGCTTCCCAATGGAGGGTAAAATGTGTTACATTAAATATGCACATTAAAATGTTTCATTTAATAGTGGAAGCCCAGGTGCAAACCATTTTGGTATTCGTGTTGCATGACTTAGACATGTTACTTTTGTTGACATTTAAATATTAAAATATTTAAAGTTATGCGTTGCTAATATATGCTACATATTGTGTTATGTTTTTCTTTTTTAGCTATTCTTCGTATTACAAAGTACCTTTCATACAGTATTTCCTACAGTCACTTCAGAGTTAAAAAAAGTTAAAAAGCTTAAGCAGTAAGGCTGTTTTAATTGGAATCATTATTTCTTTATTTACATCATAACCAATAGACTAGTATGCCTGTTTGTTTAAATGCATTTATTATGTCACAATGCATGAGTTCAGAGTTTCAGTCAATAAAATCAAATAGGCTGGAAAATGACTTTAGCACCACTTTTAGTTTGCCTAAAATGTAAAGCAGCAATTATACTGAATTTTTCTGGGTTTCCTTTTATAAACACATGAAATATGTCAGAGAATTAAATGCACATGGAGCCTATAGGCTGCTTGAACTGTATTACCCCTTGCTTAGATGCACTTCAGTTAGGCCTTATTGAAGAATAGCTATGCAGATTTATTTTCTTTCATGTTTATGCAATTATGTTATCTCTCCGCTGTCATAATTTGGACTGGCTTCGATGCAGTTTCAACTCCGATGGGTCAGGGTCGAGTCAACCAGCTTGGAGGAGTTTTCATCAACGGCCGGCCTCTACCGAACCACATTCGGCATAAGATAGTGGAGATGGCCCATCACGGGATCCGGCCCTGCGTGATATCCCGCCAGCTCAGAGTCTCTCACGGCTGCGTCTCTAAAATCCTGTGCCGCTATCAGGAGACTGGATCCATCCGGCCTGGAGCTATCGGCGGCACTAAATCCAAGGTGAGGCCTGTAGGGAGGCGATGAAGCGCGGAGTCATCTGTTGCAGCTGGGCGCGCGGATTTTTCCAAATATATTTGTGGATTAACTCAAAGCAACAGGTCGATTACAGAAATCGTCTTTTGACATAATGTGCATCAATTTGAAATAAGTGTTTGAATGAGTCAGGCACTTTGTTGACTGTTTTTATTTTATTGCAATTATTTTTAACAGACTTCATCTCTAGATGTGGAGAAGCGCGTTGAGGAATATAAACGGGAAAATCCCGGAATATTCAGTTGGGAAATTCGGGATAAATTGCTCAAAGAGGGAATTTGTGACCGGAACAACGTGCCCTCAGGTATGCGTCAAATATATATATATATTTATTTATTTATTATTTATTTTAAATGATCATTTCCCTCACAAAACCATCAAATGTCTTAAAGATGTCAAAAAATCTAATAAAATATTATTATTCTCTTGTAATCTATAAAAATGTAAAATAAAAATGTAAACAGCGCGAATTTTTTTCAACATTGACGCAGGCCTACTGTTGCTATGGTTACCCGGCGAAGGCGAAATGCTAGCTCTAAAAGTTAGCAAATACAGCAAGTGTCTTTAATAGATTTATTAACAACAAAATTTAAACGACACACGCAGACTAATTTAGGCTATTTGTCGCAGTCACTGGAACGTTTATAAAATCAAATGTACTATGAAATGCATACTGTTATATTAAAAGCTAGAAAACACATTAAGAGCACTTACGCATTCGGTTCGACTCTTGTCCAGTGAGTGCAATAAGCCGCGTCATGAGAGGCCGATATGGCGCAAAAGGTGACGAGGAGGAGGAAGAGGAGGATGAAGAGGACATCGAAAAGCGCGAGCAGGAAGAACAAGGCCACAGCATCGAGGGGATTCTCGCTGACAGATGTGAGTGGATCCTACAAACTCTTTATGCTTTAGTATCAACAGATTTGTGGCAGGATTGTAAATGACTGTTAGAAAGATGTGCTTTTAACAAATTCAAATGTAATTGTAATGATGATATACCTATAGGCCATGAATATTGGCTATAAATGGAGATATTTTATAATAGTGATACAAACTCATAAAGGTTCATACCGTTTTAGCTTGTAACAGAAAAAAAGAAATTAGCCCACACTGTGAGCAATTTCTTTTTAAAGCTTTGCACATTATAAATTGTTCCCAAACATCAATTATTTAATGGACAGACTGAATAATGAAGATGTCAACAAGTGTCTAGAATGCATGCTTTTCAATAGTGTTCAAAATCATCTCAGGATGCAAGTTATTTATGTTGTTGAATGTGTACAGATGGTTTCTTTTTTTTCTTTTCTTTTTTTATATACTTGAATTTTGGTTATTTCATAGTTTTGATGACTTTACTATGACTATTTTACACATTTGAGGACAGTAGTAAACAACAGGGTGCCCAAACTTTTGATTGGTGGTTTATAAAGCAGATATAGGCTTTGAACAAAGATGTGGTGTATTCACTTGTAATGTCTGTAATATATTAATTCATTAACAGGCATGAGGCATGAGCAAAGTGGAAGAAAAAAGTTTCGAAATCTATAAAAAGTGGCTAATGCGAAAGTGAGTTCTGCATGTCACTTAAAATAATACAACATTTATAAAAAAAAATGTAAGTTTCTGTATATAGGCTAAAACAAACTGGATAATCTGCAGTTGTCATAATTCACTCTCACTTATATCATTCCAAACCTATAACTGTCTTTCTGGGAAACTCTGAAGGAGAAATGATCGTAAATATTAAAACATAACAACACAATGAATAGTTAAGAAAGGACAGATGTAGCATTTTTGTGCAAAGAGGCTCAAAAGGAGTTGATAAAAAGTCTATTTTTGCCTACTGGCCGACAGCTGAAGTGACTGATGTTTAGCTGTTCTGTAATGATATTTAATGAGCTAACAGCCTGTCCCTGCGTGACTAATTTAGGTGAGCGTTATTTGACTGCCTCTGATGCCCTGCTAACACCACTTCAGCTCCCTAAATAATACTGATGGGGATGCAGTGTCACTCTTAATGGCGATGGGAGTTTATTAAAGGCTATTTCCGTCAATAGGGACCAGTGTTCTCCTCGGCTGTTCCTTCATGGCCTGGAGCGGCGGTCACAATGGGGGCGAGCCTCTCGTCATGCGCACTGCCACAAAGCCCGTCCGTCACGCTCTGCCCGTCTCGCGGGCCAAGAAAGACGAGTTGCCCGAGCCGATTAAATCAGGCTCTTTATTTGAACTTCTCTTTCATCTGGCCAATGAGTCAAACACGCCTTGCTCTTTCTCTCCTCCGTCCTCCTCATCCCCCGTTCTACCTCTCTTGGCCTGCGGCACATTTTCGGTTAATGTCTGTGGGCCGTTGTCAGTCCCTTCCATTCCCACCGCCCCTCCTTTTCTGGGAGACACAGACAGGCAAGTTGGGTTCAGTATTTACACCCTTCTTTTGAATAGGCAACATCTTGATTCCTGCACCCTTTCCTTCATACTGTCTCCATATATCTTCTTACAGACTCAAAGATGTGTGTGCGGGGAGACCGTAGCTTTTGAAATCTCGCTGTTTGCAGGCCTCCCAGTGAACAAAAAATATGTTTTATGATAATTTTGAGAAAATATTAAGGTCCCATTTTGTTATTTTTTTAATCAATTATTTTTTGGAATGTTACTTTTAAATATTTGGAACACCTGAAACTAATAAGTTGTAACATTTAAGAAACATTAGTCAAACATTCAACAAATCTTATAGAAAAACATTTCATTAATTATGTATAAATAATATTTTTGTGATAATATTCTAAGAATGATTAGATTAGATTAGATTTGAATGAACATTTTGTTATTGAAAGAGTGTTTATGTATAACTTCGAGAGAGCCTTCTCAGCTAACAAACACACGTTTTGTAACGTTTTCATTTCTGAAAGTTCTCTTAAATGTTCTCTGAGCTATCAAAAACATCCAGCTTTTAAATATATGTAAACAAAACATTAAGGCAATGTTCTTTTTTGACGTTTTACAAACATTATGGGAATGTAACTGTCAAAAAAATGAAACAAATAAAAAAAATGAAAAAAAAACTTGAATGATCAACAGACCAATGTTGTAATGACCGTTCTATTAATGTTACTGGAGGAATCTTTGTTCATAACTTTAAGAGAAACATTGCCAGAACGTTACACAAAGTTCTGAGAATGTTCCCTATACGCTTCCCGGCATGCATTGTGTCTTATTGGAGCAGATCTGGTTAGTATGCTCAAAACAGAAGTATATTTAGAAAAGTGTAAAGTGATTGGCGCTTCTATAATGTGCACATATGCACACGCCGCCGAACATATGCACATGCAAACACGCGCATGGATGCACACACGTACACATGCATACACAAACAGTGCCAACTGGCCCAGTGCTGGATGGTTTGTGTGGCACCATGGAGTGTGCAGTCAGCGGGTCGTAATTCACTCTGAAAGCCAAAACAAACACAAGTGCACCACCAAGAAGACCTAAAAAAAGCAAACTCCGTCAAGACAAGCTAGACTAGACAAAGAATCTCTAGCAGGTGAAAAATTCAGTCTATTTTGGTAGTATTTATTTGATCTTATATGAAATATTAAAGCATGCACTGCTCTCTTTTATGGCACAGAGTGAGGGCAGACAGTGAGAGGAGTACAGTTAGATGGACAATGCGGGGAAACCCCCCAAACAAAACTGTCTCCGTTGTGTCCAGCGTGCAGTGTCAGGGTCAGCAGACTTAGGAATCCGTGTCTGCTTGAGTCCGGGCCCTAAAGGCAGAACTACAGTATGTGTGTGTCAGAAAGCACGAAAACAGGGCGAGACAGAGTTCAGGGCTGCTGCTTTTTATTCAATAGATGATCAGGACTTACATATAAATAAACTCGCCTAATCACAACCACAAAGTGCAGATTCTTGCAAGGTGCTACGTTGTTTCAGCCGATGCCCAACAAACACTTAAATATGTGTTTTGAGCTGTTAATCAGAGCAGTCATTGGCGTTTGACCTCCGGTGATCAAAGGTCACACGGGTGTATGCTTAGAGTGACAGGTGACATTTTCTGTTTTAACCTCTATTCCCTTCAACATAAAGACACTAACTGCTAATACGTATCTTACTATGTCAGCATAGGATGCACATTGTCCACTACAACTGCCAAAATGTGCATTAAGTGCAATATATAAATTCTAGAATGCAATGCATTGGCCTGATATTCCATCTCCAGTATGAAGAAATATATTAAGTCTTTTTGGAATGAGATACACTGCTGTTGGTTGGATGTTTGTTAAGGAATTCTTATTTGCTCACCAAGGCTGAATTTATTTGCTTAAAAAAATGGCAGTAAAATCTGTAATATTCTAACATATTATTACAATTTAAAATAATTGTTTTCTATTTAAATATATTTTGAAATATAATTTATACCTGAGGTGCAAAGCTGAATTTTCAGCATCATTACTCCAGTCTTCAGTGTCACGTGATCCTTTAGAAATGATTTGCTGCTCAAGAAACAATATATTTTTCTCATAATACTAGAAGCACATCATTTATTTGCAATGTAGCTTTTTTGTAACATGAGCCTTTACTGTACCACTGATCAATTTATGCATCCTTTCTGAATAAAAGTGTTCATTTCGTGCAACTTTTAAGTTAACACACTTCTACACAAACTTTGATTATAATGCATAGTAGTGATATAATTACTTACTTGACGCACTTGTGCACTTTAAAATGTTTTAGTTGCATACTGCACGCTCTTTCACACACTAGCTTCTTTTACAAAAGCCACACAAGCAAAAAAAGTATCAAAAGTGACTCGAGAGCGAAGCAAAAGAGGCTAAACAGACGAAGAGCACATTTGGTTCGGAGCTGAAACGTGTGGTTGTTTGAGGGCAGCTGCGAGGGTCACAGTTGCTCTTTAGCAAGTCAAGTCCTCCCTCTGTTTCTCTCTGTTCCTAAACGCTGGGGGGCAGATGGGCCCACGAGCTGTCACTCATCCTTTCGGTCTCTGGCATCTGTTAGTTCTCTATGTACTGCTTAATGTAGTCGGGCAGTCACTCAGCCAACCTCGGCGCTGAAAAGCACCCGCCTTGCTCTCCCCTCTCCGAGACGCTGCATTTGTTCCCAAGCTTTCTTTTGTGCATGTCTTTGTCTTTCTTTTTTTGGGCCGTTTTTGATGGCGAGGGGGCATGTCATTGGCTCAATTAGCTCTCTTCATTACCTGCCCCCAAGAGAATCACTCACACACACACACACACACACAGACTAACTTTACAAACGCACATATGGTTTTATCTTGGACCTCTGCCGCTCGCCCCCGACCAAAACTAAGTGCAAAAGCCTGCTGGATATGCGCTCGCCGTCCCACAGTATTAATAAAAGTCCTTGGGTAGGATTTTGTGTACACGAACGCATGAGGTAAATGGACTCGGGGTGATATTTCGCCCCCGAATATTGAATTTAAGCGACGAGGGCCCAGAGCTGAAGAGAAACGGCGGATGGAGATGCTTTTAGTGACCGCACCGTTTACATAGCAGAGAGCTAAAATATCTTAAAACACATACTACACGCTAACTTTACATGCCAGAGACCTGAACACACACACACACACATAGGCACTCTGTGTATCTAGATTCTCCAGCGGTTCCATTTCCATGACATTTGGGGTTTGGTTGTGTGTGTTTAGAAGCCTGTGGTCTGTATTCTTCTGCCCGGATTGAACCCGTGTTTACTGTTAGCTGTTCAGTTCTGTTTATTCACTTGCCTTGATTCTCATTCAGCCAGCGAAAGTATGCAGATGCAAGCACTACTTGTTGGCTACCTGTTGATTAAATGTCAAATTTTCATGCCATTTACTCACCCTTGTGTTGTTCCAGCGCCTCTCTGTTTAATACATCTGTCAAACTCCTAAAATGAGACGAAAAAACGTTAAAGTATTATAAAAGTAGTGTTCAGTTCAATAATGACTATTGCATATTTACATAGACAAGCACAGTTACTAAATTCAACAAACAGAAAAGCACAGAAGAATGCAGCTTGTTTGATCAGCTAGTGGTGGTTTATGTAAGGGATAATCCAGGCCTGTCAGGATTTATTCTGCGATAACAATCCCATTTATTACACGGCTGCTTGCCACAAAAGTAAATAATTAGACACAACATCGATTTCAGTTGAAAATTTTTTACTAACGTTGTTGAGATCCTTTGCATCATGTCATGTCGTATTTTTTTCTGTTTTCCATTTTAACACTGTGTCTACACTGGATGTGACAAAGCCCCCGTTAAAAATAATTTAAATCCTGTGTCAATACTAGTTTTCTGTCGGGAATTTGTCGCGCCGCACCGCAGAATATCCAGTATGGACACCTGTCCCTTTTCACATTTCCAGGTTTCTCCGTAGCAGAAGTCATCATAGTTGGTTAAACTTGAATAGCAGTGAATGGGATGGTACCACAAATATATTTTTGAATTCCCATTTGCTTAAACAGCAAAAGAAAACGATAGTGATTTCCAATAAAAAGAAAAAAATAGAGAGAGAACAAAGTGCCTGAAATGACAACAACAAAAAACACCTTAAAATATAATAAAAGTAGTCCATACATGTGTACAATTTTCTTATTTCTTACATCAGATTCGTTATTTGTTTTTCACTGATCTTTCAAACTTTCCACATGATATCACAATCACCTCACGTGATGCGAAAACCAATATGTTCGATATCATTAATGTATAACGCATATTCACATAAACCGAAATATTAAATATATAATTTACAAAAGCACGGAAGAACACAGCCACCTTTTTTGGAACTTGGTAGCTTTAAAAAAAAAACAAAAAACAAAAAATAAATAAATATATTTTTAATTAAAGTCAAAAATATAATTAATATATAATAAAAACTTAATATAATGTATAATTCTGAAGTTATCTGAATTATCATAAATTCATTAGGTTACACCAGTAAAACTATTGCATAGAAATAAGTTGCATATTTAAATATATGATGACAATAATGTACATGTTTTGGCTATGGCTTTACTTGAGAGTAATTAATGCGAGTGCACAGTGAAAGAAACCCCACAGATGACTCATTATTTAGCTCTCATTCCTTCAATAGAGCAGACTTTTTGATAGGTTTCTTTCCACGTCCAAGTTTCAGGTGCTTCTGAGCTTTTTCTCAAAGGGTGTCTGAAGAGATTGAGCACTTGAACTAGCCGGCCCACCCTTTTTCCCTTTCTGCCTTGCCACCCACCCACCTTTGGCCTTCTTTCTGCCCCCTCCACCCCCTCCGGGGCAGGTGACGGCCTCCACTGAGAGCCCCGGCCCTCACCACGGATTCCACAGATGGAGCGTGCAAATCAATCCAACAAAGAGTGAGGGGAAGACAGAATGAGAGAGAGAGAGATGCGCAAATAGCTCAATGAAATGAATAAAAAAATCACTAAATATGAATTCCAACAGCATGAATGTGTGCTTGTGAGTCATTTTAGAAAACAAAAGACTTTTCATGAGGAAATAGGTCATGTTTTATTAAATTAATGATTTATTTGTATGCGTGAGTGTTTATTTTATAGGTTTTTCTGAATTTTTTTTGTTTTTTTTCAATTAATTTTACAGTCGTCCAGCACATTGCCTCTTTCTTTTCTCCTCCACTGTATTTCTCTTTCATCCTGTTTTTAACAGTTTGCTCTTGTGCTTTTTAGATTCCCTCCTGCAGCTCTGTGGTCTTTTTTAGTGACTGAGGCAAAATGGAGAGAAGAAACAGACAGGGCATTACTGTGTGACACACAAAAATAAGCCTGGCTATGAAGCCTTTCAAGAAAAGATGTGAAGAAACTCATAAAATTCTTATACACAAACACACTGCGTCATTAGAAATGAGTAAAAGCTGCTAATGCATGTTTGTTTGGTACGTTTGCCAATTGAGGAGTGTCTTTTCTGCCTCTGCTTGCTCAGATTTCTGTGTATTTTTTATGACAGATTTGCTATTAACAACTACTTTTTCAAAAATACTTGAAAAAGTATAAGAGATTGAGAACTTGCTAAATGCAAGTTCTCAATCTCTTATACTTTTTCTATTATTCTATACAAAGTTATATATAGACATAAACTTGTATTATAGAAATATATTTCTTACATTATACAGTATATCATATATATATATATATAATTTAAATCTGATACATTTTTGAGATATTTTGTTGTCTTACATTACATATTCAGATATTATTAATTATTAGAAATTATTATTATTATTATATAATTTAATGCATCTAAATAATAATAATATCTACATTATTTGTAAATTACATGAAAAGAACATTTTAAAATCTTAATTATATAATTATATATCATATACATTTTTATCATGGTAATCATAATTATAAAAAAGAAAATTCCTGTTATTCTTTGTATTAATTGATGGTTTCGATTAGTTTTATAAAATTGTGTAAAAATTGTGTTTTTTTTTTTGCATTAATTTATTCGTTTTGATGTATCAAATGCTAAAATACAAAAAATAATAATAAATAAATATTGTTTATATGTACACTACCGTTCAAAGATTTGGGGTCAGTAATATATTTAATGGTTTTTAAAGTTGTTTCTTCTGCTCATCAAGACTGCATTTATTAGATAAAAAATCCAGAATAAACTGTAATATTGTGAAATATTATTTCAATTTAAAATAAGTGTTTTCTGTGTGAATGTATTTTAAAATGTAATTTATTCCTGTGATACAAAGCATCATTACTCCAGTCTTCAGTGTCACATGATCCTTTCAGAAATCACTCTAATATGATGAATTATTATTATCAGTGTTGGAAACAGTTGAGCTGCTTAATAGTTTTTTCTTTTTTTCTTTGATCATTAAAATGATCTATTTGATAACAAACACAGTAATATCAGTACTATTTTGAAATATTATTATGATCAAGGAGCTATTACATGAAAAAAGTCATTTAAAAAAAAATTAAATTAAATTACATTATAAATACATTATACAAATTACGTTGTTTTTTATTACACACAATAAAATAATATTATAACGTTAATGTTCTTTGCATTGGTGTGTGTTTCAGCAAGTCCATCTGATGAAGGTTCAGATGTGGAATCGGAGCCTGATCTGCCGCTGAAACGGAAACAGCGTCGCAGTCGGACGACATTCACAGCCGAACAGCTGGAGGAGCTGGAGAGAGCTTTCGAACGCACGCATTACCCTGATATCTACACCAGAGAAGAGCTCGCTCAGAGAGCCAAGCTCACAGAGGCACGGGTGCAGGTACCAATACCCCCTGTACACCTGGAAATAAAACAAATATTTCATTTCACTCCTACGCTTGTCTTTCCTCAGGTGTGGTTCAGCAACAGACGAGCTCGATGGAGAAAGCAGGCAGGAGCCAATCAGCTCATGGCGTTCAATCACCTGATCCCCGGTGGTTTTTCACATCCGGCGGTGTCCAGTCTCTCCCCGTATCAGCTGTCAGAGAGCCCGTACCCACCTGCTGGTCTTTCTCAAGGTAAACATGTTGTCTTTGAATCCACTCTGACATGTTACGTGCTTCTGGATGTGTTCTGTGAATGGCTGTATGTGTTGTCAGACTCGAGTGCTGTACACAGACCTCAGCCGCTGCCGCCGCCCACGGGCCATCAGAGCGCTGCAGGGGCGGGGCCAGAGGGCAGGGCTTCCTACTGTCTCTCCAGTCGCCATGGTTACGCAGGATATTCAGATACATTTGGACCTCATAACAGTCACGCCAACCCTGCCATCAACAATGGACTGTCTTCTCAGGTAATAAAGGCAATGAATTATATAAACTGTGGAATATCACTTCTAATAATGCTCAGTTATTAGTGAGTTGTCACATGACTGGCTTAAACAGTCTGTACAATAAACTGGATAAAGCATCAATGGCCTGATATTGATTGCCACGGAAAATAATGTTAACTCAAACCGTAACACAGTCATGAAATATAATGAAAGTCTAGAGGACAGGGTCACAAATAGACATTTAAAATAAAATCATATTCTCCAAAACACTTAACTATTGCATGCGTGTATTGCGTGCATATGTAAAATTAAACGTATATAAACTTGTAATATTATTTAATATTAATACAATTACTCAATTTATTATTATAATATTTCTAAATATTTTCTTTATTCAACATAATTTAAAATACTAAATCTAGTAATTTTCTGTGGGGGAAATGCAGAAGTTGTGTATTTATTTTTATTTATTTATTTCTCATATATATATATATATATATATATATATATATTTTTTTTTTTTTTTAAGTTATGAAACATTTATATAGCACTTTTTATGATTTAATGATACACATATATACCAGGGCTTGACATTAACTTTTTTGGTCACCAGCCACTGTGTCTAGTGGTTTTCCAAATTTACTAGCCACTCAGCATTTTCACTAGCCACAATTTTCTTGTTAGGACATTACATTTTAT
>JAUCMS010000025.1:16341975-16354716 GCA_032357445.1 Enteromius radiatus | reverse complement strand
GATCTTATGCTGAACCAGATGAGTTCTACCCAGATTAGGGGTACATACCCCTAGATGATCATACAAAAGAGTGGAAAGAACATGAGACTCCTTTTCAGATAAATAACTCTCATTGACTTTTCTTTGAACTAACTCTACCATGAATGTGATCGCCTGTAAGAAGAGTAATACTGGACCGCTGCTTTCCTCACATATAGACAGTTTCATTCAGCTGAGGATTTTTATTTCTGTTTTAATTGCAGTAAACATTGGCAAATAAATCTGTAAAAAGCATACATTTTGGTACTGCATGCTTGATTAGATGACAAACTAGTCTCATACTGCTGGAGCGAATAAACATACCTTTTGAGCATCATTCCAAGTCAAGTATTATTCAAGTATTCATACACATATTATTCAAACACATGGAGTGGCCGTGTCTACTATTATCTCCTTACATTTTTATGCCTTTAGAAAGGATATCATATCATATATCGTATTATGCGGTGAGATTAATACTAGCACAGATTTAGATTATTCATAAATACATCATTTTGGGACTAGTGATTTGTTGTTACCTCACACAATTGTTAGTATCAAACAGATAATGAAGTAAATTTTTCATAAATGCTGTTTGCCAACACAGTCTCACTCCAACTCATCACATTTTGACGCTTGATCAAGACTAATTTTTCAACAATTTGATAAGGGCCGATCCATTTTGCTGCAAATTTAGCCGCAAACTCCTGAGAGGCCTTAGACAGAGGATGTGCTCTCATCCACACTCTATCATTCCTAGAATAATACACACTCCGCTACCGAGGATCATAAAAACGTTTTTGTTTCTCTTTAGCTTGAGACAGATTTTTTTCACCATCTCATGCAAATCCTTAAGGACTCTGACACTAGTTTGATGTGGCTCTAAAACACGTTCAAGAGGTCCTTTCAATCTTCTCTGAAGGAGCAAGTCTGCTGGAGAGTATCCAGTACTCTCCTGAACAGCGGAATTAATAGCATACCTCAAATATGCCAAATATGACGATATCATGGCTTTAACGGTCCGATTCACACGTTCGTTTAGATTGGGGGTGGTATACGGTTGTTAGTTTCTGCACCATTCCCCACCTAGTACACAACTCCTTCAGAATTTCAGAAGTAAATTCTGACAACAAAATTTTGGGACATCCCACCGTGTCAATACTTCCTTCCTGAGGGTCTGTGCAATGGTCATAGAAGATTTTCGCAGGGGAAACAACTCTACCCAATGGCTATAATAATCTACTACAACCAATAATTGGGTGTTCCCCTGCGTCCCCCGAGGCAGGGATCCCATCAGGTCTACGCCAAGCAATTCCCACGGTTCCTGTACTTCTGTCTGCTGTAGGTTTGCAACACTCTGGTTTATATTGCTGACAACAGACACCATTTCTTACAAACTCTGAGATGTAAACTAGACAACACTGGCCCAAACAATCAAATAGCACCCTATTCATCAACCTTTGAAATGTGTCTGGCGCATTCTTTAAACCAAAAGGTAACACCTTGAATTCATATAACCCAAAAGGAGACACAAATGCAGTCTTAGCCATATTCCCACTTGCCAGTATCCACTATTTAAATCTAATGTACTAAAGACATGGGCTCCAGCAAGAGACTCTAAGATTTCACCCATAGTAGGAAGGGGAAATGCATCACTTTCGCTCACTGCATTTAACCGGCGATAATCAACACAAAAACGCTGACCTCCATCTTTCTGAGGAACTAAAACGATGGGTGATGTTCAGGAAGAATGAGATGGCTGAATTATATCTCTTACAAGCATGTCATCAATTTGCTCCTCAACTATTCTTTTTTTTGTGTACTGGTAGCCTATAAGGCTTTTGTGCAACAATCACATCTGAACGAACAGTGATCTTATGCTGAACCAGATGAGTTCTACCCAGATTAGGGGTACATACCCCTAGATGATCATACAAAAGAGTGGAAATAACATGAGACTCCTTTTCAGATAAATAACTCTCATTGACTTTTCTTTGAACTAACTCTACCAGTTCGATATGCTGTTCTTCTTGAACACAATTGTCCATATACTCACTTTCTGACCACTCCAGCGACGTAGACGGTACGGCAGAGTAAAGAGAAGCAGTAGGGGTTCCATCTACAGGTGATTTACAATACTTCCATGAGTCTCCTGAAGTAATTGGTGGCTGAAACGGAAAACGTTTTTCCAAATCCCCTGAAAAGCAATATAACTGATCTTTAATATTAAGCTGAAAACCAGTCAAAGCAGTCCTTGCACCATTGAATATACAAGATTCTGTGCAGAAAGAACAACTGTGGGAACCTCAAAATGCAGGTCACGCAGATAGAAATCCAACACTTTCTGTCCTAAAGGAACAGTGGCATCCCCAGTGGCCCTTCATGCCCCTTAGCCCCTTTCATTTTATTCCACAAATCAATATGCAACAGCGTATAGGTAGCCCCTGTATCCACAAGTGCTTTTCCTGTGTAGTTCCTCACAGCTAAAGGAACGACTAACTGACAAAGAAGTGTTGGATTACTCTTCTTGCTCTGGTTACCTATAGCCAAATCTTTTTTTACAAGTTGTTGAGTATCGTAAGCAGACACAAAACCTTTTTGTTGATTACGACCCTGAATCTGTCCTCCAGGATATTTTCCACTCAAGGACCCCATAAAATTAGGACAGGAACCTGGGGAATGATTTTCTTGACATCTACAGCACATCAAACTTGGATTTCTCTGCTCCAAAGGACTAATAGCTTTTCTGTCTATTTCTTTTCATTTTCTGGCTTGAAAACTTTGGTCAAAAGTAATGCTCTTGGTCAACTTTAGCTGAGTATATTTCCTCTGAAGATCATAATCACTTTCTATTTGAGTCCCCAGGCTAACTAGTTCCTCAACCGTCCATACACGACCTCGAATCTGACTAGCAAAACATGGATTCATAGCTTTTAATAGAGTTTTTAGAACCTCATCCTCAGTCCCATCTTTTTTCCAACGCTTAAACAAAGCCTGAAATGAGAGAGCAAAATCACAAACACTTTCATTTGCCCGCTGTATTCGATTTCGTACTTGATCTTCTAGCTTATCTTCATAGTCTTCTGGAAGGAACAGCTAAAAATACATGCAATACACCATGCATTTTTGTGAAAATCTCACTATTTGACATAGATCTAAAAGCTAGATACTCTTTGCACCTTTCTAAATAAACTAACGGATCCTTCTCATCGTGCACTGCCCCAAAAAATGGGAATACCATCTTAATAGGCAACTCTTGAGCTCATGTCAAATTAGTTGAAACAGGAACAGAATTGACTATACCTCCAGCATACCCCGGTGATGTTGGACTTGAACATTCCTGGGAGGGGAAACAGCTTCTGTCCGATCAGCTAACTTACTGTCAATTTGAAT
Source organism: Enteromius radiatus (assembly GCA_032357445.1). NCBI lineage: Eukaryota > Metazoa > Chordata > Actinopteri > Cypriniformes > Cyprinidae > Enteromius > Enteromius radiatus. Next base: position 16,351,305 of record JAUCMS010000025.1, on the reverse strand, counting down.
ACTCTTCTGCATAAGACTATCCAGAGAAGTTTGCAGGAAATTAATAAGAGAAATATCAGTCTCCATAATTACAAAAATAATCACAATAGAAAAATAAAAAAGTCCAATAGGTAAACAAACAAAAAAAACCCAAAAAACCAACTGTACTTCCAGGCCCAGGAATATTACCTTTTAATACCCTACAAAAAATATCAATGGGTGAAATATTACAAAACAATATAACAACCCATAGACCAATCCTCAACGCTCCAAAGAGGAATAAGATTTTAGTCCATTCAGTCCATTCACATTACAAAAGCACATTTTAGTTGACTTATGCATATAACATATGCATATTATAGTAGACACATTTCACTTGTTAGACTACTGGGCCCAGAACACTAAGAATAAACATACAATACATTGTCCGTCTGTAACACGCTACACTGGAGTATTAACCATGCGCTTTCTCAAGATCATCGAAAAGATCGCTCACATGCTGTTCTCTATAAATAATCCTCTCTCCAAACACACTTTGCATGGCAAACATAAAGACAAAAATAATTTTCTCAGAAATAAGAATCAGCATCCTTGATTCTATAACTTCTGTATTAAACATCACCAACTTGTGCACAACGGGGAGAGAAAGCAGAAGAGAAAGTGAGAGAGAGAGCGCATGCTTACCACTTCCATAAATAACTTCCTGTTATTCCACAAATACACAAAATAAACAGAAGGAGAAATTTACAATAAACATTGACGACTGTCATACTACTACTTTTTACACTAACAATAATAACAAATTGATTAAAGTAATAATTCATTTTAATAACAGTATTAATATTATTATACATTTTAAACATCACAATAAATACAATTATAAAACGGTTAGTTCCATTCCTCAATTCTGATTGGTCAGCAGCTGTGTTTTATTCACAATACAGCAGGGCTACGACCGCTTCACTCAACGTTCTGTGTATCATTGAGCCCCCTTAGCAACCACCCTTAGCAACTTATATATATACAGCGCATAAGAACTGTTACTAACCTGTTTTTATTTGAGCTCAATAAAATGACGCACTCTGTTGCCGTTAGGGACTACTTTTTACAGCGGAAGGCAAATGATGATTTTACGTGATGAAAACATTATAATATATTTTAACATATAATAAATATGATTTTTAATATTTTTATTATGTGGTAACCGTTTTATAAAAGCAATAAGGTACGAGAGGCCTCGCTGTATCGTGAATAAATCACGGCTGAAGGGCGTTGTTAGGCGAGTGAGAGTGAATGAGGTTCAGGTGTGAGTTTTACCAGTCCAGGGATGCATGATGGGAAACTGAGTCCATGAGTGAAGGTGAGTTCTGGATGGGGTGCCCTCTGGAGGGGCTTGTGGGCAATTCATGACAGTTTGGGTCAAAATTCATATATTTTTTTTTATGCCAAAAATCATGATTTTAAGTAAAGATAATGTTTCACGAAGATATTTAGTAAATATACCATAAATATATGAAATGACTGTTGACTGATTTTGTGGTCCATTGTCACATATTGTGTGAGTAAATTTCAGTTATAAACAAATTGCATGTAACACAATGTATGAATATGTATAAATATGTAGATAAACTCGCATAATATTTTCCTCTAAAACATACTCAAAAAAAAAAAAAAGAATAAATGTCTTGCAGACCACTTCAGCCACTCTAATGAAATATATTCACTGCTCAGTGTGCTGTTGAACTGTAAGTCCGGTGCTATTAAATGTATTTCATCCAGGATGAGTCTGTCAATCAAACCTGAACACACACACAGTGACTCTGCTGAAGGTACAGCTGCTCCTCATCCACACCCACAGGCTCTCCAGCTGACCCTCTCAATAGAGGTCAGGACTCCACTGATGGATGCTATTGGGTTCACTCAGCTGGAGATGAAACATCTCCCACAGCATATTACCTCAAGGAACAGAAGCAGAGAGAGACTCTGTGAGGGCAGAAAGGAACCAGGTGTCAGGTGGAATTCAGTCAATAACTGTTTACTTCATAGTGTGATGAGTATAAAAGAGAAAAAGTGAGGTGAACAATAAAATCGAGGGTCTTTTAACCTCACAAACAGCTAAATATCGACGCATAGGGTTTCTTTCTTTTTCTTCTTCTTTTTGTTGTCTCGATTTGGCACGTCGCTCACTTTATGTGGCGCTCCTTGAAAAGCTCGTTGAGAGATTATGCTGTTATTTTGCCTGTTGTGTCGGGAAATGGACGCTAGATGGAGATACAAGATAAGAGTCCTCAATATTGTCTACCACTATTACTACTACTGCTACTATCTAATTCATCATACATTATGATTACAGTTTGTGAACGAATGAAATTATTAAATCCTATAATAATTATATTATATCATTACAATTATACTTTGAATAATATATGATCGTATTATATAATTGTATCCTTATAATTATATGTATATAGAATTAAATGTTTTTTTTAAATAACAAATAATTCCAGTTTGCCTCAAACATTTTACATATTTATTTTAGTGTTTTTGCTTTTGTCACAGAATAAACAGGACAACTATAACGAAGAAAAGATAATTACAATAATAAAATGTATTGAATTAAAATGTATGACAGAACAACATAACACCGAGGGACAAATGTATACAAAGGCAAAATACTTAGCTGGTGAGGTAATGCATAAGCAGGATGCAAATTCGTTCATTTTGTAGAGTCACTGTGCGTGTGTATAAAAATTATAATTATTGCTGATATTGCTGATAATTATTGCAAATATTTTAAACTTACTACACACACACACACAAAAATAAAACCATTTTAAACGCTCTTTTCACAATAAAAAAAACCATAACGCTACTGCTAATGACAATTCTAATCAGTATACTTCTACGTTTTTGATTGACAGGTACGTCACGAGAGATGCCACGCCCCCCTAGCAGAGCTCGCGGAGTGCGCGTCTCGTGCGCTGCAGATCAGTCGCGCGGAGCAGCACGAGGAATAAACAGGAATAACGGACAGACTGTTACGGGACGAATGGCGCTCACGGCCGGGATTATTTACGCGCTCACCTCGCTTTTCCTGGGGATTTGTGCAGGTCTGTCCGCTCCAAGAAATCATCCGGTGAATGAAGGTAAGAGGGGCTTCAGTAAAGAGGAAAAGTTTAGGGCTCAGAGTGAAACTCGCTCAAATACACATGTAAGTTAACGTTAAAAGAAAAAGAAAACCCTACGAAAGAAACCTACGTATCATTTTATCCACATTATTTTAACTACAGATCAAGGCTTTTCTTGTAGTATGAGAAGTTTTTGTTGCAGCTGATGTCTGGAAATATCAATAATGTCACTTACACAGTATTCCCTCAGCAGGACAGTAGCCACTTCAACAAATTAAAAACTACATAACTGTTACTATACATATTTATTATTTGCATTTTATAATTTGGCCTTTAAATTGTCAAAATAGTTTTTCTTGTGCAGCTCTTTATTGTAAGACAGAACAGCGTTTGCATAATTTTTAAGAAAACAACACACTTTTCTTTACATTTTGAGGGGGACAGTAATAATTTGTTAACTGGAAACAAAAACAATTGCCTATATATATAATGTATCATCATAAAACTCTATAAGGGTTAACAAATAATTGTAAAGGCTTTATAATTAATTTGAAGATGATTTATTGGCCTTAGTATTGTCAAAATAGCTTTTCTGGAGCTTACTGTAAGCCAGAATGGTGTTTGCATCATTTTTAAGAGAACATACATTTTGATTAATACTTACGAATCATTATTTGTAATAATTAGTGATAATTTCCTTCTCAGTCCAGTGCTTGATCAAATCCCTGTGCGCTTGTCTGTCACTTTTCAGCCGTCTGTGCAGCTGTTGTCATTATTTATGTCTTCCAGCTTCATCCTAGCATCAGTTTTATCACTTTGGGTAAGATGCACAGGCTTTGGTGATCTCATTCTCAAGTCCTCTGTGTTTTTCTCCTTCAGTCACGCTGCTGGATTCCAGATCAGTGCAGGGAGAGCTGGCATGGGTCGCGAGCCCGACGGAAGGAGGGGTGAGTCGACTCCATCTCTCTGTCCTCCAACTTCACCTCATTAGTATTCATACGTATAGTTCGAGCACCATTTCATACGTTTAGATAGACGCCACATCTAACAGCATCTAAAACAAAGCTTAACTGATGTGCAAATGTTTACAAATTGATGCAATATTGCATTCATAGGTTAATTGCTTTGCATTTCTAATAAATTAGGGGATTTAAAGATGTTTAACACCATCATATTAATTTAACGCAGTAAGAGTAAGAGTTTCATTCTGTTCAGCTTTGATGATGATTAAATTCGGCCATAAAAAGAGTGCAGGTGACTTTATTTTTATTAGACCCATCTGGAGTACATTTATAAATAGTTTTGTCTTTGATGTTGTCTTTTTAGACTGTTGTATACTGAGAAGTTCCACTTCGGTGGCACACTTTTAAAAATCAACGTTCATGGAACATTTGCTCATTTATTTTAAAACGCATTTATTTATTTTTTAAGAAGGTTTAACTGAAAGCCACTCCGTTTCTGCAACCGGATAAAAATAAAAATGGTAATTGTGACTTTTTATCGTGCGATTCTTGAATTTATAGTTTACAGTTCACACTTTTCCCCTTACATTTCTAAGATTTAAGGAGTTTAAAGTCATAATTTGGAGATTAATCTCAGAATTGCAAGATGTGAATGAGGAAAAGTTGAAATTGTGACAAATAAACTTGCAATTGCAAGAAAAAAGCCTGAATTGTGAGAAGTTGCAGTAAACAAAAAAAGGTGTTTTCCTCAGAATTGTTAGGAAAAAAGTAGATTTTTCTCCTTTTGAATTGTAAGATAAAGACTTGCTATTAGCTTTTTTTTATTTTTCATCCCTTGGTAGTAACCCGAAATGGTTCTTCTATAGCATCCCCATTAAAAAAAACATTCAGAACCTTTATTTGCCCTTTACAATGTTTACATCTCCTATATAAAAGCATTTACATTTTAGATGCCGTCGGCATGTTGGTATTGTTTGTTTCAGCATCCGAAAATGTTCATGTCACGTTTGAATACCTGCGAATACAAGTGAGATCAGCCGGCCCTCTCCACTTCTCTGGGATGTAAATTTGGAAAGCTAGGTTACAGCGACGGGCGTCAAATTTCCTAAATAGTTGAGGGAGACAGAAATGCCCTTTGTTAGGAAACTCTATCCCTTTTCTCTCAAAAGAGGTTGGGGGGAGAAACTTGGCAACCCGGAGGCAGAGAAAAGGTCTGTTTGAGTGTCTGTGTGTGCGTAGGAGACCTTAGGTCAGCGGGTTCTGTCCGATAATGTATGCTTCTGCACTGTTCGGAGCCCCTCATCACCAATTAGCCGTTTAACATCTTCGGATCAGGTGCATCTAAATTACCACATCAGCGATTCAATAAAACACACAGAATTCCCTTTCATTCCGGAGCTGCTCGGCTTCCTTTCGCATCGATCCAAGTCTCATTGAGCTCCTGAGTTCCTCTCCCTCTGTGATCTTCTCCGTGATGGACAGGCCTTTGGCATGGACGGTGGGCGGGTATTCAGACTTTAATACGGCCAATTAGCTCTTTTCTCCTCTTGTCCTGCTATCGGCAGCTCCGGGTTCTTATCTCTGCGCTGCTCCTCTGGGCCTCCGTAGTTGAAGGGACGAGCCGAACGGAGACAATCACGCTCCCTGACGGATGCCAGATTGCCGTCAGTCTTATTATCTCACAAACGCTCAATTAGTTTCAGCGCACGGTAAATAATTCCTGGAGATTATTCAAGGCCGTCAGGGTGATCTTAATGGGACAATGGCTCCTGATATCATTTACAATCATTTTTAATGGATTTTTTTTGCTTTAAGAATTGCAATAACTTGTTAATTTGTAGATCAGTCTGTGCATGTTAACTGATGTGTGCCCGGTTAGGATAAGCATCTGAATAAGTGTACAAGAGGTCAAAGGATGAATTGTTAATGCACATGCACATTTTTTAAAAGGTTTTTGAGTCTCATGTTCACCAAGAATGCATTTATTTGATAAAAAAAAAACAGTAAAAGTGTGATATTGTGAGGTATTATTACAATTTAAAAGGACAGAACCATATTAAAATGATTTCTAAAGGATCATGTGACAATGAATAATGTATATTTGCACTATGGGAATAAATTAACTTATATTCATATACAAATCTGATATTTTATTTTGTAATCATATTTCACAATATTACTATTTTACTGTATTTTTGCTCAAATAAATGCAGCTTTGAGGAGCACGAGGGATCTTAATCTTATTCCAAACTTTTGACTGTTAGTGTTAGTTAACGTGATATTTCCTATTCAGACTCTTGGGTATAAGCAGTTCAATTTGCATGTGTTTATATGGTGTTCATTTGCTTTAATACAAGTCATTAGGGCTGATTAGACGATGAAAACTCAGCGAGTCCAATCAGACGCTGTAACGCTGCTCTAGCAGACCCCGAGAAGTGTTGTAGGCTGTGAAACATTAATGACTGTCTAGAGTTGTTATTGTATGTGAGGCTAGTGGAAGGAGAGTAATGGTGATTTTCTGAGGTTAGTTCAGGCAAGCCTGTAAGAGGGAAACAGATGTTATGTTTTAGATCTACATTTACTCTAAAGATTCCCAAGGTTCAGTTCTGTTTTTACTCTGGATGACCTCATGTTTGTTTAGTTAAATCATCGGCTGTTTTCTGTTTTTTTTGGGAGGTCTGATGAGCCTCATGCTTTATGCTGTCATCGGTTTTTAATAGAGATGCTCTGATGAAGATGACTGAATCTGATTATTTAGATTTCCATTGGTCTTAACTGATTGACTAATACTGTACTTTTATGTATAGATAATCAAACAAATATGTTCAATACTATGCTTGCGCAACATTTGGTTGATTATATATGACATATGATGCCATCGCCAGTCAAAGTTATTTTAAAACTTATAGGTAAAATAAAATTATTGTCGGGGACCGTTTGGCTCAAACAAAAATATTTAAATAAATAAAAAGATGTGAGTGAATTGATTAAAAGAACCGAGTCAGTAGTTTGTTAACTGCTGCAAAGTTTCTGATTCTCTAAAAAAATGATTTCAAAGAGTCATTTGTTTATTTTTATTTAGGATTCAGCCCAGGACGCCAGAAAATATCATTTAGTTCAGTAACAAAACAACTAGTCAGCAAAGCTGGTGATACGCAAAATGAGTGTTTAACAGTCTTTTATCAGTCAAGACGTTGACAGAGAAAAGCCAGAGAAAAGCAGAAGCAGGAGACGAAGTGATGATGAGTTTGCAGTTGACATATGCAACTAAGATCAGTCTTTAATGTTACTGATCAGCACAAATTCAACAAGTACTGTTACCAATACCATCCCATAAACCTTGGGCTTCCATAAACATTTATCTGTCTCTGTTCATACAGACAAAACAGTTCATGAACCTATAAACATGAGATTGAACAACAATGAAAATACATAAGCAAGGAAAAATATAAAATATAGATACATAATAATTGAATGAATAAATGATGTCAGATTATGATATGTAAGATTATGTAAATGAATGATTTTAAATGTATTCAAAAACATAAACATAAAAACACTTGAGGATCTAAGGATGCTTCAAAAGTTAGGAAAGAGAAAGTCACATTTTTGGGACAGATTAGGTGAAAAAACTCTTATTTGCATGTTTAGGTTGCATGATTTTCATAAAAACAAGATTAATATCCATATAAACATACTTGTATACTTGTGAATTTTACCACCTAATGTACATTTTAGTCTGGATCGTCTTTTAAAAAGAGTGGCCTTTATATATGTGCTTTATAAAAAGAGTTCAAGCTGACGTTGTGAAGGCATTGACTGACACTGTGTTTGTCTGTCTCGTGTAGTGGGAAGAGGTGAGCATCATGGACGAGAAGAACATCCCCATCAGAACGTACCAGGTGTGTAACGTGATGGAGCCCAATCAGAACAACTGGCTCAGGACTCACTGGATCCGGCGCGGCCCGGCCCAGCGCATCTACATCGAGATTAAATTCACCCTGCGTGACTGTAACAGCCTGCCCGGCGTCATCGGCACCTGCAAAGAGACCTTCAACCTCTACTACCTCGAGTCCGACTCCGACAACGAGCGCTTCGCTCACGAGAGCCGCTTCGCCAAGATCGACACGGTGGCGGCGGACGAGAGCTTCACGCAGGTGGATATTGGTGATCGGATCATGAAGCTGAACACTGAGGTTCGGGACGTCGGCGTTCTGAGCCGCACAGGGTTTTATCTGGCCTTCCAGGACGTAGGAGCCTGCATCGCGCTGGTCTCCGTTCACGTGTTTTACAAGAAGTGTCCGTTAGCCGTGAGGAACCTAGCGCAGTTTCCTGACACGGTAACTGGAGCGGACACGTCGTCGCTGGTGGAGGTGCGCGGCTCCTGCGTGAATCATTCGGAGGAGCAGGAGGTTCCCAAAATGTACTGCGGTGCAGATGGAGAGTGGTTGGTGCCTATTGGGAATTGCCTGTGCAATCCTGGATACGAGGAAAGGAATGAGCAATGTCAGGGTAAGACACTTCTGATGATGTTACACTCCAACTAAGTGATCTTAGACACATTTTAGCGTTGGAACACCCACAGGAAGTTGTCACTCTTTCTGTTTTTAACCTTCAAGTCTTTTTATTTCTCAGAGAGCAAAGCATGGATATTCACAATGTATTCATATATCACATATGCCTCCCTTAACAGTTAGTTTATTTAAAACCTTGCTTTTTAGGGTATACATTTGACAAGCATTGCAAAATTGCAACACTGGCCATTTAGTTTATATATATATATATATATATATATATATTAGTGCTGTCAAACAATTAATAACGATTAATCGTATCCATAAAAATACATTTTGTGCCCATAATATATGTGTATGTACTGTGTAAATGTATTATGTTTATATGTATACACATACATGCATGTATATATTTCGGGAATTATTTATATATTAAATATATTGATATAAAATATAAATTATGTACTGTATACACATTTTCAAAATATATTCTGTATGAATTTATATATAGATTATAAAAACACAAAGTACACATATATTATGTAAACATTTTTACAAGTTTGACAGCGATTTTATATACTTTATAATATTGGCTATATTAATTTAAAAACTGCAATAAATATTTGTATCAAAGTATATTTTAAATTTAATGTAGTTATTTTAATAACACTTAAAGGTGCCATAGAATGTAAAACTGAATGTACCTTGGCATGGTTGAATAATAAGAGTTGAGTACATGGACATAAC
>JAUCMS010000025.1:16310912-16328740 GCA_032357445.1 Enteromius radiatus | reverse complement strand
ATTTCAGTTTTTCTTTTTTAATAAATCTGCAAAAATGTCAACAATTCTGTGCTTTTCTGTCAATATGGGGTGCTGTGTGTACATTAATGATGATAAATGATAAATCCTAAATGATTTTAGCCAATGACTGCAATATAACAAAGAGTGAAAATTTTAAGGGGGTCTGAATACTTTCCGTACCCACTGTATAGAAATAACTCATTGAAAGCAAACATTCTAATAGAATGTTGAGCATGGGCATGTGATTATTTCTGTTTACATCCTTTTATGCGCAGCAGATGTTCCTCACATCAAATAAATGAATTTAAATGAGACCGTATCAGTCTCACTCTACCAGCTGTCTGTCTGTCCTCTTTCTCTCACTCTCTTTCTCTCTCTTCCATACTAATGACCAGCTCTATCTCTTTGTAGAACAGACGCTGTTTGTCTTCTCCTTCTGTTCCTGTTTTTTCTCTCATTTCTTCTGTCTCTCTTCTTTCATCCTACTATTCAGAGTGGAGGGAAAGTTTTAGAATACACAAAACGGTACTCGCATAAGTACACAAACACACACCATCACTTACACACACACACACACACACACACACTCATATATTGGTATTTATGGTTTACGGGGACTCTCCATAGCTGTAATGGTTTTTATACTGTAAAAACTATATGTGCTATTGCCCTACACCAACCCTTCTCACCTTCTCCTTGTAATGCCATACCTATGTCTTTATACAAATTATTTTAATATATTTTTTTAATTTAAAGAAGTAGCAGGCTGTTTTTATGTAAGGGTTATGCGCTTAAAGTTCTTGTTCTTTTTCTCGGTGTGTTTATCGCAGGTCCTCCGTCTGCTCCTCACAATCTGATATCGAATGTCAACGAGACGTCGGTGCTGCTGGAGTGGAGTCCTCCTCTCTCCTCCGGAGGCCGTCAGGATCTCACCTACAACGTTGTGTGTAAGCAGTGTGTGAGAGACACGCAGAGATGCACGCCGTGCGGAGACGACGTGCGATACTCTCCGCAGCGCCTGAGTCTGCGCTCCACGCGGGTGTCCGTTCATCAGCTGCAGGCGCACACCAACTACACCTTCCAGATCTGGGCCGTCAACGGGGTGTCCAAACACAATCCCAGTCTGGAGCAGGCCGTGTCCGTCATGCTCACCACCAACCAGGCCGGTGAGTGTGTGTGTGTGTGTGTGTGTGTGTGTGCGCGTGCCAAACATGCTCAAATTAAATCTAGCATCATGTTTGCATGTAATTAGGCAAAGGTAACTGATCCTCAGTAGGTGTTTTCACTGAGCATTAGGTGAGAAAAATAGCATGCTATCAGTCAAAAGTTTGGAATTTTTAAATGTTTGTGAAAGACGTCTTATATGCTCACCATTATTTGGTTATAAATGCAGTAAAATATTAATACAATTTAAAAATAACTGTGTTCTATTGTAATATATATTTTAAAATATAATAGCATATTAGTTTAATTTCTGAAGAATGCTGAAGACTGATGCTAAAAATTCAGCTTTGATAACAAAAATAATTTACTGTACTTTTTAAAATTAAATTAGAAAATATTTTTATATAAGAATATTTTACTGTATTTTGATTGAATAAATGCAGCCTTGTTGAGCATACAAGTCTTTCTCACCTAATCCTCAATGAAAACATTTCACGAGGTTCAATTTCACTGCCGTAATCACGTATGGAGAACTTCTGTGTGACCTTTCAAACACAGTCACACACACGTAGAGCGTCAGAGCGCTGTTTTGATTCATGGCGGTGTGTGTGTGTGTAATTGCGGACGTGTGATACACGGTCTGTGCTCTTGATGGTGTCTTGGGTTTCCATCGGAATGAAGCCGTCGCTGGAGATCCGGAACTTTCTGTGACAAGCCAAGCCTGTAAATCAGCCCGAGGGATCTTTAGGGTGGAGGGTGTGGTGTGGAGGGTGGGGTTTTCACCAGGCATTGATGTGCCTTTGGCTATAGAACTGAGGACCTGAAGACACGTGCTCTTCTTAGTCATGCGCTGGGCGGTCATGAGTGTATATTTAGAGTAATTAACATATGAGTTTTATAGTGCTGATATAATGTATAGTGCTAATAAGACACAAATTACATTAAAATTCAGATAAAGATCTTAAAAGTTTCAGAGGTAAAGAGAAGTGCTTGTGTAATACATAACACCTCCAGAAACATGGTAAAATGACTGTAAAATGTTTTTATAATTTTTTATTAATTTAAAGTTAGGAACACAACACTAAAGACACTAATGTTCACCTTTTAAATCATGCATATGCCTCTAATAATAAAAGCAAACAATTCTTTTGTATTATAGATGTTTGTGGTTTCCTAATAACTGATGCAGCATCATAATGAGACTTTTTGAATGGATATGCCAATACAAATCTTAAAATGCTAACTCAATTTTAATTATTAATATAAATTAGCAGTAGTAGTGGTAGTAGTAGTTGTTGTATTATTTAATTGATCGAATATGTATTTGAGCAGGAAAGCCACATATAAAATTAACATATTTAGTTAAAAGTATATATTACAATTATAATATGTATTTAATATAGTAAAATATATTTATTTACTCATGGAATTTGTAAATATATATTTATATAATATAAAATATTTTTATAGAAAATAAAATAAATATTAAAATGTAATTATATATTAATGGCATTTTTAAATATATATTTATATAATATATTTATATGTTTTTATAGAAAATAAAATAAAAATTTAAAATGTATTTATATATTAATGGATTTTTAAAATATATATTTATATAATATATTTATATGTTTTTATAGAAAATAAAATAAATATTAAAATGTATTTATATATTAATGGAATTTTTAAATATATATTTATATAATATAATATATTTTTTATAGAAAATAAAACAAATATTAAAATATAATTATAGATTAATGGAATTTTTAAATATATATTTATATAATATAATATATTTAGATATTTTGTAAAAGTGAAGTCTCTTATGCTCAGCTAGGCTGTATTTATTTAAGCAAAAATAAAGAAAAAAGAAAGTAAATTTGTAAAAATTAATATTAAAATAAAATTAAATGTTTTCTGCTTTAATATATTTTAAAATGTAATTTATTCCTGTAATGGTGAATTTTTATTAGCCGTAACTTCAGTATATTTTGTATATTTTATATTTATGTCTAATCCAATCAAATTTTAGAGTTTTACTGATTTTGAATATTCTTAGAATTGGGATTATAGTACTTAATATAATTTTTCACATATGCAGTCACAGTTCACAGGGATGCCACAAAACTTTACACCACATGTGAAGTGCAGCATATCCCAGCATGCATTAAAGGTGTTAAATGAACCATATAGCATGACGTACCTAAATCAGTTTTACCAAATCGTAACATGCCTGAGTGTTTACGATGAACGAGCGCAGATTCTCATCTTTCCTTTAAGTTATCTCAGCCAGACACACACACACCCGCAACTCCATTACAGCCCATATCTGTCAGAGCAGACGGCATGATGGATGTGTGTTAGAGATGAGTGTGTTAGGTGGGTGAAGGGGGGCCGCTGACCCCTGTGTTTTTGGCTGGAGGGGGTCGTCTCAGAGTCCCCCGAGGGACAACCCTAAATCACGTTTAGTCTGTCGGGCCTGGCAGAGGAAGACAGATCTGTGAGATGGGAGAGGGCCGCTGTCGAGCTGCTGCTACAGCTGGCGGGGGATCGAATTGTTTAACAGAATCACACACACACACACACACTCGCTAATGCACAGAGATGAAACTCTAGCTTAAGCATTGCAATTTGGGATGCTTGTAGATAGGCCAACAATAAACGTTTTCTGTGCTGATAGTAGGGAAGGATTGTTCTAAGCCTATATGTTATTCCTGCACAGTTAATCTAAATAAATCCTGAAATTGCAAAGATGGCGATTTAATGTAATACATGCACTGCATGAAGTGATGCACAGCACTGTGTTCATTTACACACAAGCAGCTCACGATCCCGGGTTTCCAGCGGCTCAAAGCGGCTCAGTTCACAGTAGCTGCTCTGCTCCACATCTGCTTTTAGTTATAACATGCATTTGTACATGCAACATGCACCAACCTTCTTCCCAAGCTTTTAGACCGGCTGTTGGCATCAAAAGAGAGGCTCCATGTGGTTTTCTTTTAAAAATGAAAGGTGTTAAAAATTATTCTTTAAAAACAATGATATGCCTTTAGGGTTCCCTGCAGTTTTGTGTCAAAATAAAAGCTCAATAGTTTGAAATTAAAACATAAATATTAGTATTGCAGTTTTTACTTACATTTCTAAATGCAAGTAATTGTATTCAGTACTTAATTAAAAATTATATTTTTTAAGTGAAATAATATTAATATTTCTTGTTATTGTTTAATATTTTAGTTCTTCTTAATATTAATATTTTATACTATTTTATCATATTTAATTATATTAATATTATATATTATTGATATATAATCACTATTGCTGTCAAACAATTAATCGTGATTAATTACATCCAAAGTAAAAGTTTTTGTTTACATAATATATGTGTGTTTATTGTGTGTATTTATTATGTATTTAAAATACACAAACATACAGTATATATTTTAAAAATATTTACATGTAAATATAAAATGTGTGTCATTTATTTATCATTTATATATTTCATATATAAACATATTTTTTTCTTAATGTATGTATGTGTGTGTATTTATATATAGCTACATAATAAATATACACAGTACATATACACTTTGGATGCTCGATTAATCATTTGACAACAGTAATAATCAGACAATATTTACCCTACAAACAAACTTTGTAACACATTTTAAATTATTATCAGTTTTTGATCTTTATACTCTAAATCGTGCAGCTCTACTATTTATGGTAAAATATGTTAAATAAAACAAATAGTTCACTTTTTGCGCATCCTCATTGCAAGTTTGTTTACATGTTTTGAAGAAAATATGAGTGTTCATTTAAACCTCACCACTATGATGTCAGCGTGTTGTTAGTGGTTGTCAGGGTGTTGCCATGCGGTTTTTAGGGTGTTGCTTTGTGGTTTCTGCGCTTTGTATGTTTTGTTTGTTTGTGTGACACTTAGACTTTCCAGCTTTCATTAACCTAAAACGCCATTTACATGCGGAAACCAGGCCGAAACACTGTGGTCTTAAAGTGTAATGTTTGAGCAATTGTTATAGTGATGCTTGACAAACACCATTAGCCAAAATACCCAAGACAATGTGAATGACTTTGCCAGAAACAGCATATGAAGTCTGTGGAAATGTGCCGGGCTTTCTGTGGTTTAGATGTGTAGAGGAAGCTGATACATAAAGATCAGATCCGTTTTCACTTTCTCTAGCTGTTTTTCTCTTTTTGTTTATTTTTGTTTTCCACTCTGTGCGGTGTGTCTTTGGAAAAGCGCACATCTCTGTTGTGTCTGATTCTGAGTCTGTTTGACTTTCTCACCCTCGACAAAAAACAGCTTCGGGGGGGAAAAAAACCAAACAGACAATAGCGGTCTTAACTCCAAATCCACAGTTTAGAAGAAGAAAAAGCTCTCCTTGTCCTCCGGCTTTATCCTTTCCCTCTCTGTTTGTCTGTGATGTGATAAAAGAAAGACAGATGTGTCAGGAAAACCTGATAAAGAGTACTATTTAGTAAGCATAAACATTTTATATGAACTCGTTCTGTGTGTGCTCAGCTCCCTCCACGGTCATGATGGTTCAGAGTAAGGACATCACGCGCCACACGCTCGCTCTGTTCTGGGACCAACCCGACAAACCCAACGGCGTCATACTGGAGTATGAGGTCAAATACTACGAGAAGGTGAATCTTCTTGCTTTTATTTTTTATATTTTGGGTGCACTGTTCCTTTAACTCTTTCCCTGCCAGCATTTCTTTTGTTTTGTTTTTTAAGTTGCCAGCCACCGCCAGTATTTTTGATGAAATTTGACAGCCTTTAGAATATTTTCTGCTATGCATATAGAAACATATTATATAGCAAAATAAAAAATGATTTTATTCTATCTTTATGTGTTTTTTGTTTTTTTTATCACCACCAAAGTAGTGCATTTCATCCCGATCAGATTCAGAATGGTCAAAACATGATATAACTATATGCATGATCTATATATATATATATAGTTATATCATGTTTTGACATTTCCCTGTGAACACTTCCTGTCTGTATAAACAGGAATAGAGTTTTTTATAGAGTGTTAAAATAGCCCCTAGTGTGCCCTTTGACTTCTCACCTTCCTCTTGTCTTCCATTCTCTGTCTTTATTTGTGAATCTCAGGATCAGAACGAGCGGAGTTATCGCATCGTGAAGACATTGTCTCGTAGCGCTGATATTAAAGACCTGACTCCTCTGACCTCGTACGTGTTTCACGTGCGCGCTCGCACCGCCGCAGGATACGGGGAGTTCAGCGCCCCCTTTGAGTTCAGCACCAACACCGGTGAGTGTAGGGTTCAGAATCAGCTTCATATATACTCTGTAAATATATATATATGGCACACAGTGCATCGTACACTTACACAATGTGTACTTGTGCACTAATTGTATGAATTATATAAGTTTATTTTGTAATTAAAGCATGAAGTGTACAACATTACATACTCTTATTTATACTCTAAAACAGCATAGAAGAGTGCATAAATGTGTGAATTGAGACAGTATGCTCTAAAATATATGCTGCATGAATAAGAGAGTAAATGTAATTGTGTGTCTCAGTCGCAGCTCCTGTTGTTGGAGGAGTCATGAGCTCTGCTGTGCTGCTGCTGTTGGTGGCCGGATGTGTTGTTGTTCTCCTCCTCATCCTCATCATAACCTTCATCATCACTAAAAGGTGACATAAAATCCAGTATGTTTTCCATGATGACAGACCAGTGTTGTTATTGTTTCCTGAAACTAAAACTACAAATAAAAATAGTTTTTTTTTTTTTTTAAATAAATCTGTGATAAAATAAAATATAATTATCAGGTGAAAAAAAAAGACAAAAGCACAAAAAAAAAGTAAATAAAAACTAATAAAGTTTTGAACAATTAAAATATAATATTTATTATAAATTATATGATTATAATAAAATTGATGCTTGTGTTTTTATTTAAAAAAAATATTATATATATATATATAATAAAGTAACTATATAACTAGTATAAGTGCTGTCAAATGATTAATTGCAATTAATCACATCCAAAAGTTTTTCTTTATATATACTGTGTATATATTACGTATATTTAAATATAAACACATGCATTTATATATTTTATTAAAATGTTATGTTTATATATTAAATTAATTTTAATATAATATAAAATATCAATGCATTTAAATGTAGATACTTTCAAAATATATACTGTATGTGTGTGTTTTAATATAGACAATAAATAAACACATTATAATTGTATATATTATGTAAAGAAAAACTTTTATTTTGGATGTGATTCATCACGATTAATCATTTGACAAAAGCTGTCAAAAGTATTAAAGTATTCAAAAGTACTATTATATTTTATTTAAAAAAAGTGAAATACTGCTGTGATACATATAGCATAAATGCTGAAAAATTGTGAATGTTTTAATCTCAGGAGGAGCAAATACAGCAAAACTAAACAGGCAGAGGAGAAAAACCTGCAGCCCGGTAAGAAAACACCTTTCATTAGCTGGATGAAAAAGTGAACATTTTCCATTCTCGAACCTCCTGTTAATGTGCCGGCAGGAGTGAGAATATACGTCGACCCTTTCACCTACGAAGACCCCAACCAGGCCATCAGGGAGTTCGCTAAAGAGATCAAAACCTCCTGTATCAAGATCGAGAAGGTGATCGGCATCGGTACGTTAACAGCCTTTCATGTCTTCAGTATGGTTTACTGATGATAGATGCGTGTGAAAGTCACGTCCTGTCTCTTTAGGGGAGTTTGGTGAGGTGTGCAGCGGTCGTCTGAAGCTTCCTGGAAAGCGTGAGATCTGTGTGGCCATCAAAACCCTGAAGGCGGGGTTTACTGAGCAGCAGAGGCTGGACTTCCTGAGCGAGGCCAGCGTGATTGGCCAGTTTGACCATCCTAATATCATTCACCTGGAAGGAGTGGTCACCAAATGTAAGTCAAAGATAACATCATGGGTTTTTATTTGTTTCATGTATGCACATAAAAATGTGATTTTTTTTTTTTTTTAAATATAAGGTTTATAATATTTATACAAACATGTAATGTATATATTACAAAGCCCTGCATCTGATTTGCAAAGGGAGCATGATTCTGAATTAAAAAATTCAATTTATTTGACTACTAATAAACAAATAAAAATTTGACTGTGAAATGTAGAAAAAAAACAGAAAAACAACACAAATAGCATTTATTTTATTTTATTTTATTATTTACTTTTTTATTTTTCACAAAATAGGATTTTCTAAATATAAACCTACATCTATATACATGTATCAACTACAGGGAAAATGGGAATCATGTCGGCAGTTTTTTTTTTTTTGCTGAAAAAATTTCTTCGTATTAAAAATGCTAGTCAAAAGCAAAACATGCTACAAAATGCATCATATTTTGTGAGAAAGTGTAATGTGCTCAAGCAAACCAGCTTTTTGAAATAAGTAACCAAAAAATTTGTAAGAAACAAGTATTGCATTTCATTCAGAAAATATGATGTATTATTAAAAGACATTAAGGGCTTTTCTTTGTCTTCTTCTGTCATTTTTAGTTTCCTTAGACATAAAAAGTTTTGTATATCATATCAGAATTTCCTTCTTGGAACCATAGTTCAATTCAGGGACAGAAATAATAATAATAAAATTCTGAGAAATTCTAAACAAAACAAACAAAAAAAAACGATTACTATTGCTCCAATAAGTCAAATCCCTCTCATTTGATGCTAATAAAAGCGTGTTTATGCTTCTGAGAATCAGACAGCAGAATGCTGTGGTCAGACGTTGGGATATGAAGTGAGCTCAACCCTCTGTTTTTCTTTTGATGTGCTAATGGTCGTGTGTGTTTATGTATGCATGTCCAGCTTATCTGTCTGTTTGCTTGCTGAGCATGTCTTGACAAAAACTGTTATGTGATGCACACACACACACACACACAGCCTTGTGGTCTCCAGATGGAGTGGGTCGCTCTGGATGGCTAATGTGAGCTAAAAAGCACAGCAGACTCATTAATCACGTCGTCAGAGCTAAATGTGTTTGGGGTTAGAGTGTCACCCTATATCTCTAACCTACAGCCTCTGCTGTGTGTGTGTGTGTGTGTGTGTGTGTGTGTGAGAGAGAGAAAATCAGACTCCACACTCTACACATTTAGTATGTTTCTTATTCATCTTGGCTTTCCTTCTGCTTTGTTTTTTATAACTGTCCTTGCACTTTTTTATCAGTAAGAATGACAATGAATTAAAATATTAATTGTAAATATGAGAAGCTGAATGTTTTTAAAAAGTCTAATTGTTAAAGTAGTTCATTTTATTTTTTCATATTTAATTATTTATCTCTGCCTGACCTCTGATTTCTGCAAGGTCTGGATCTGATCAAAGTCTTTAAGTCACAGGACTCAAGTCCAAGTCAAGTTTCGAGTCATAAGTCAAGTCTTAAATCTTCTTTAATTATCTTGAGATGAGTCACAAGTCACCAAATTTGGCAAGTTATTTGCCTCAAGTCAACACCCATGCTATTAATTTTTTCAGATTAATGCGCTAAAAATATTTAATGCAATTAACGCAGGGGCGTGGCTAGGATTGGTCACCCCACTCACCTCTGCTGCTTCTGTCACTTTTTCTCTTGAAAAGAAGTGCATTTATTCAGACGATTAAAGCTGCCTTGAAACTGTGCAAGCATGTAATATATTTATTATATGAGCCATATTTAAGAAGATGTGTTTGAAATGTTCTGGAGCAGCCCAGCGCTGTCTCACTCGAACACGCCTGACCTGAAGCGGGTCAGAAAAGGTAAAAAAATAACCAGCTGCTGTGATGTCTATTAATCAAAGGACAAAGAAAAAAGTGGATGGCTTTATGGATTCATCTATGTTTAATCTAGAATGTGTGTGATAACTGTATATTTCTGCTGAAGCACACAAGTAAATATGACATTTATTATAATGGTTTTATGTGAAGATTGTTTGGTTGAATGGTTTTATGAGGTAGCTTTGTAATGTTGAACGGCTATTCAATGATTAAATATCTACTAGGGGAAAAAACTATTCCAGGGACATCAGAGTAATGCTGGCCTTCAGTCACAAAAAAGATGCTATTATACAAATATTAAAAAATGTACTGTCTTTATGCTGTTTGTACATTAATTTAATGTTTGAATGTGAAATTATCGCAATATAAAAGTATATAAAAAAAAAATTACTGTTAGTTGGAATTAATTGCGATTAATTTCAGAAAAATATGCGATTAATTAGTAATTTTTTTTGTTTGTTAATTAATCTAATTAACTAATATATATATATTTATATTTGTTATAATCTATTATATATATATATATATATATATATATATATATATATATATGTTATAATATAATTTATTTATAATTTAAATATATTAATTTATGTATTTTGGTGCAATATTTATTATATTATTATATATGTATGTAATATATAAATATATTTCTGTAAGTTTTTTTTAAAATAAGTTTTATATAATAATTATATATATTTATAGATATATTTGTATATTTAGTTATTTTTTACCGATTTACCTAACATTATATAATGTGTGTGTGTGTGTGTGTATACACATATAGTTAATTATGTATTTATTTTTATATGCATGCTATTTAAATAAAGTATGCTGTATATGTTAAAAGTACGTTTTTAGCAGCAGGTGACATTCAAACATTGATTTAAAATCCCGTAGGATATTCAGTTGGTGGGAGACATTTCTAACAGTTGGATATCAGCCAGCTCTGTCAATGTTTAATTTAATTTTAGCTCATAAATGTCCCCATGAAACTATAAAGCTATCTTAAGTCTCCTGCTTTGTGTTACAGCAGAGCTAATGGAGTTGAATGCTTCATTTGCATAATGTAAATGAGTATGAAGTGAATCTAAATATGTAAATAAGGTGGTGTGGGATGGCAGGGCCTCTCTGTGTCTCTCATCAATGATTCAACAGCATTTCTTTGTGATTATTTGACTTTTTAGGACTTGTGGTAGTTGTATTTTAAATGCAAAAATAAAATTCTATTTTAGTCTTTTTTTTTATTTATTATAAATATAATATTGCGCTATGTTTTGAAGGAGATTATAACCCTTGTCTCACAGAGTTCATTGTCAAACGTACACATGCATGTCGGCATAGCCGTGCACGCGAAGTTAGTAAACGCTTCATTAGCATCGTAATAGGGTGGGTGGAGAGGGGCGGGGCTGGGAAACTCAGACTGTGAGGGGGCGGGGTCAGAGGTCACCTGCTCCTCAGGCCCTCTGGAGGAGCTGTCAGTCAAACTTGCCTCAAGGTCATCAGAAAGGCCAGCCCAACAAAGATGGCCGACAATGTGTCTGGTGGAGCTTTATTTACCGCACTTCCTCTAAAGGAAAGGAGCATTGGCTGAGTGTCAATCAGCCGGCCTGTGATGGTGTGTGTTGATTCTCTTTGAAAAACTGATATTCATGTTCTGTGACCGGTGTTTGGTTGACATTGACTTTTGTGCAATACACAAGAAGTTTCAGTAAGCGCTGTCACATGTGCCCTGTGCGTTCAAATACTGTCACTGGGAAAGTTTTTCTGCTTGTTAAATAGATTTACATGCATTCAATTGATAGACAGCTATATTCAAAGTGATTTAAAGGAATAGTTCACCCAAAAATGTAAATTCTGTCATCATTTACTCACCCTCAAGTAGTAACCTGTATGAATTTCTTTGCTCTGCCGAACACAAAAGTTTGTAACCAGGCTGTTTTGGTCACCATTGACTTCCACAGCAGAAAAAAATACTATAGAAGTCAATGGTGACCCAAAACATCCTGGTTACAAACATTCTTCAAAATATCTTCCTTTGTGTTCAGCAGAACAAAGACAATTCATGAGTAAGTAAATTTTAATTTTTGGGTGAACTTTTCCTTAAAAAGTGCAATAATACACAACTCCATTATCATTCGGACTTCTTGCAGAAGCGTCATTGTTCTGTTTATTTTTGTGATTGCAGGCAAACCAGTTATGATTATTACAGAGTACATGGAGAACGGCTCACTGGACATGTTTCTGAGAGTAAGATTGTGTTTTGTCTCTTTCTACGTTGAAAAAAAACCTGTGTTTTAAATTTTACATTCATTTGTAAATGCCAAAAATCCACTGACAGTTTAATATATTAATAGATATTTTGTTTTGATTTTGTCACTTACCACAGCATTTACTTTCCCGTGTGAACAAAAAAGCTGCATGACGTTGTTCTTGACGTTTTTCTCCATCCTAAATGATTTACGAGAACAATCACGATTAGATCAGCTTTGATTCTTGTCAGGGTGTCGTTATTCAGGTCTGATGTGTTCTTTCTCTTTCAGAAGAATGACGGCCGCTTCACAGTTATTCAGCTGGTGGGCATCCTGAGAGGAATCGCATCCGGAATGAAATATCTGTCTGACATGAGTTACGTTCACAGAGATCTGGCAGCCCGGAACATCCTGGTGAACAGCAACCTGGTCTGCAAAGTGTCTGATTTCGGGATGTCTAGAGTGCTTGAAGACGAGCCAGAAGGAGCGTATACTACCAGGGTAAGAGTGTGTTCATGTTTTTACATTGATTCATAAATAATTTTACATTCATGTTATTAAATATACAAACAAATAACATATAATAGCTAGTTATTTTGTTTATAAACATAGGAACAAGCTTCTTAAACAAAGTGATGTTTTCTGTTTTGTTTTTGTATCATTAATATAATATCATAGCATTTATTAATATTTTTAAATCTGTTTTTAGTTTATTTTTCTGTTTTCATTTTAGTGTAAGCTTTAGTCATTTTTGAAGGTGTATTTAATCTTTATTACTTTTTTATTTCAGCTTTTAGTGTATTTTCAGGTTTAGTAGTTTATATAATATATATATATATTTATACTGTTTTGCATTTTTATTTCAATATTTGTTAGTACTGTCAAAAATATCCAAAATAAAAAGAATTTATCAAAAAAAAATGTTTTCATAATATATATGTGTAATGTGTGTGTGCATGTGTGTGTGTGTGTGTGTATATATATATATATATATATATATATATATATATATATATATAAATAAAAAAATATGAATGTGTATATAAAAGAGAAATATGATATTTATATATAATAAATATATTTATATATAATATAAAATATAAGAATATAACTATATAAATGTATATACATGTAAATATTTTCAAGATATATACTGTATGTGTGTGTCTTAATATATACATAATAAACATACACAGCACACACATATATTTGATATATATTATATACACACACACATATTTTTATATGTGCTACTATACTACTATACTATATCTAAATTTATATAAATATATATATATTCAGTACAAACACATATATTATGGAAAAATTATAATTTTTTTAAATAAAAACCTTTTTATTTTAGATGCAGTTAATCAGATTTCAGATAATAACATAAAAAACGGTTTCTGATACTGTCATATGGAATGTCAGACTTCTAGGAATGTCACTTTTAGAATTAGATGTTTGATTGTCAATAACATGAACCTGTCAATCACAGGGAGGGAAGATTCCCATCCGATGGACAGCTCCAGAAGCCATCACATACAGGAAGTTCACCTCAGCCAGTGACGTGTGGAGTTACGGCATCGTCATGTGGGAAGTGATGTCATACGGTGAACGACCATACTGGGACATGAGCAACCAGGATGTAAGTGGCACCGTACCACAGATCTAATTAATTACGAGTGCTTGTCATGCCTTCAGCGCTGGCGTTCTCATGGTACGCTTTCCAGAAATGCATGAAAAGTTTTAATGCTAGGCTTTATCGTGCTATTGTGTGCCATGCCAAATTATACAAACGGACTGAATGGCGTAGTTCAGCAAGATCAGCCGTTCATTTCCTCTCCCCTGTTTCCTAGGTGATAAAGGCAATAGAGGAAGGCTACCGGTTGCCGCCGCCCATGGAGTGTCCGCTGGCTCTGCATCAGCTCATGCTTGAGTGCTGGATGAGGGAGCGAGCGGACAGACCCAAATTCAGCCAGATCGTCAACATGCTGGACAAACTCATACGCAATCCTGCCACGCTCAAGAGGACGGCGGGAGACGCCAGCAGGTGAACACACACATACTTACAGCTACCATTCACATTTTTATTCACTTTTGTTTATTTTTTTATTGCTATTTTGGTTATATAAATCCTATAGTATGTATTTTGTAAGTATTTTGTTGTTGAACATGTATTAGTGTTTCTGTTCCTCTGGAGACTTTTTCAGAAATTAGCCAAAACATTTTAAATTCATACTTAATCTGCAGAATACATTTTATTTGATTTGATTTTATTATTATTATTTTTTTTTAGAAATTACAAATTTTATTAAATTGATAAATTGTGACAGTAAAAACATTTATAATATTATATTAATAAACAAATCAGTTTATTTGAATGATTTCTGAGGAATCATGTGACACGGAAGACTGAAGTAATGATGCTGAACATTTAGCTTTGATCACAGGAATAAATCACATTTTAAAATATATCATGGAAACCAGTCATTTTAAATTGCAATAATATTTAAAAATTTTAATAATTAAATAAGTGCAGCCTTGGTGAACATGAAATAGCTGTTGTGTTTTAGGCTTAACCTGAAATGCTTTTTGTGATTTATGGGGACTCTCCATAGGTGTAATGGTTTTTCTACTGTACAGACATGTGGTATTGTCCTACACCTAAACCTACCCCTTACAGGAAACTGTAACAACAAAACAAAACATTATTTAGTGTGTTTTTTTAAGCTTTTTGAAATTACAGGACACTGAAAATGTCCTCATAAAACACCTACATATTGTAATACCTATGTCATACCCATGTCATTATACAAATGTATACAAACTCGCACACGCACACACATAAACAATACACATGCAATTCTGTCAAGTTCATTTTCTCAGGATTAAAACGTATTCTCTGATGTTGTCGTCCTCAGGCCCCATCCCTCCACGCTTCACCACGCCCCCTCTGAAGGCTCCGCCCCCTCTTTGGGTTCCGTGGACGAATGGCTGAAAATCATTGGACTTGAGCAGTACAGAGAAAACTTCAGCACAGCAGGATTCTGCAGCTTAGAGAGCGTCCTATCCATGAGTCACGAGTGAGCCTCACTTTAATACACATCACACACTCAATTACACATCCTGATGAGCTTGAAGCTGACCAAAAACTCCCCTCTTTCACAGGGATCTGGCCAAGATGGGAGTCTCATGCAGTGCACATCAGAGGAAGATCCTGAGCAGCGTGCAGGAGTTATTGTCTGGAATGCATCACGGACAAGACACAAAGGTTCCTGTCTGATCTGTGACGAGGAGAAAGAAAAAAAAACCCAATGCATCATGTTGCTTAACATGGATTACAAGAGGGACGGGATATTTCACATCACTCTTGCACTTTAATTAATGTGAACGGTATGAAGATCAGAATGAATGAGCTAAACTGCACTTTTCTGGGCCGCTTTGTGCTTCTATAAGGAGTTTTCTCCAAGTCTGAGGATTTTAAACTGGCATTTTGCCGACAATTAAAATGACTTAATGTGTCTCTCTGGATGAGATGTTTCTGGCCCTGTTGTTGTAGGCGGCGAGGCGGTATATTTTGACAGGAGAAAGTTTGAGAAGTGTCCTCCTTCTGGAAGTGGAAAGAACTGTTTCAACTAAGTGCAAACAGACTACAAAGCTTTTCACCTCAGGATCTTTTCAGAATGGCTGCTCGTCATCGGCAGGAAGGAATTGTTCCCCGTGGATCAGATTTGAACATTATATTCAATCGGATCTCTCGCCTCGGGAGATTTTGAGCCTTTGCAAACAAAACTAACAGACCTTTTGGACGGGCGGTGTTTGTTTTATGAAGGCCAGATGGGAGTCACAGAGGCATTGCTGAATGGAAAATTATATTGCTTTATTTGTTGGAAAAAAATAATAAGAAAATAAAGGGAATGAGAAGATAGATCCAGATAAGATTTAGTCTTAAGTTACTCATGTTCCTTGTATCCAATCTTTGCATTTTTAGTAGCAAAGTAAATCTTGTTTCTTTCTCTCCTTTAAGTTTCACTTATTTCCACGTCTAAATAAATCCTACACAAACAGCTAAATCTGTGTCTAATTTGATAAATGTTTGAAACTGCTGAATTGAATCATTGCGAGAATTTGATAGTCACAGATATATTTTTGAACCTTTTTTTTTCACTGTACATAATCTAGGATTTTTGTATGTATATAGTTTTTAATTGTTTTTTTTGTACATAATCCCAGCAGATGTGTCCATGTACAGCTGGCAGTTCCCTCAGCTTCTTCCTTTTCTTCCTTTCATGGGTTAACGGAATGTATTTAATTATACAGCGAGTATAATATTCATGTTGGCAGTAAATTTAACATTGTAAAACAGCAGTACTTTTAAGAAGGTTCGGTAACAGGATGAAGAGTCTTTTAATTTCAGTTTCTGTATCTCCACCTTTAGGTGCACCTAACTTATGAGCTTTATTTATGACCTTTTGTATGTAGTTCATAAAATAAAATTTTGAAGAAATTGTTTGCAATTGTCATTTCATATCATCCAACATCCACATATCTCTACATTAGTGCAAACGTGATGTTAATCTTCATAGTGTATGCACAGCTTGCAATGACATTAATATTAATGCATTTTAATGAGTTGTCCCTCTTTTTCTTTTTTCCAAGGGTTACTTAAAATATTTGTTTTAACAGCATCTTTTGTAATGACTTGTTCAGCATTATGGAGAGAACTTTAAAGTCAGACTATAGGCTATCGCTTTATTACAATGCCACTTTAAAAGAAAAGTTCACCCAAAAATGTCTGCCATTTAGTGATAAATTAACTTTTTTGTAGGCTTACAAACTTACAAATGCAAAGCTCATAAAAATAATCAATATTGTTTGATTTAAATGCAGACCTCATAAAAATAATTCACATTTAACATTCAATTTTTCTTAATTTGAGTCAATAGAGTGGAAGTCAGTGGTGAAAGTTATTTTTTAATAAAATTCCCGATGGAGTTTACGTTTTTAAATGTTTTGCGATTTGTCACGTGACAAGTTGAGCATGAATGACGTCAAAGGCGCGTCCAAAGGCGCCTTTTTTCTGCAGAAGAAGAAGGCGACGCCTTTTTTTTTTTTAAATAAATGATTCGATCGCCAGAAGACGACAATGTAGTCCATGAGTGCTTAAATTTCTCTCTGTTCCTCGCACAAAGTTATCGTATAGCTTCGTAAGACTTAACGTTAGTCATAGGGAGTACATTCGTGAAAATGTTTTTGCATGGTTTAAAATAAACCAGTTTTCTCCACAGTAAAATCTTGTGCAGTTCGCAGACGAAAGAAACTAATAATTAGGACATGGAGGTAGGTAAATAATGTTAATTTACGAGTTAATTATTACATTACTTTAAAGTTAACATGCATTTTGAACTCAGAAGATCGCGCCTTCTTCCGTTACTCCACTGTCTTCAGACCTTAGAGAGAGTAAATATTTTTACATTTATATACACGTTTGTAAAGCATAATAAAATAAAATATAAAATAAAATAAAAAGGTGAAATAGTTCCACCTCAAGGAATACAGCTTCCTCGTAGTAGGAGCTCTGGCTTGGAGGATGGTCTCAACAACC
>JAUCMS010000025.1:16263640-16276549 GCA_032357445.1 Enteromius radiatus | reverse complement strand
ACTTCTAGCATTTTTTACCATCCACCTGGTCACACTGCAAGAGGATAGTGTTGATTACAGCAGTGCTTTTTATACTTGTCCCGCTAAATACACCAAATAAGTACCTCAATAACCAGAATGAAGTATGTTTGTGTAGATATTTATCAAAGTCTTGCGTGAAATGTTTGTCATACTCAGAGAGACACTGATTTAGGAGTAAATTGCTAAAATTAAAGTGGTCTCTTATATGTGATTAAGACACCCAACGCTCTGACGATGCTGTAATGTTGTTATTGTCTGTTAAACTGTCTAACAAAAAGCAAAAACAACAAAATAAAAGTCCAAATTTATATTTACACTGCAAATAAATGATTGTCTTAGATTTTTTTTTGTCTAGTTTCCAGCCAAAATATCTACAATTTCTTACGATTTCTTATAGGACTTTCTGGAAATGTAAAAAATATCATCTTGATTTCAGAAAAAAACAAGCGAAATAATCTTGTTTTCAGTTTGAAGTAAGATTATTTCGCTTACCCCATTGGCAGATTATTTAGCTTGTTCTGAGCAAAAAAACATACATTTTACTTTACTTATTTTTTCTGAAAACAAGAAAATAATCGTTACTTGTCTAGAAAATCCTTCGATCTAAGAATTTTTCTGTATTTTGGCTGAAAGCAGGACAAAAAATCCAAGTAAGAACACCTTTTCTTTTCTTTTTTTGCAGTGAATGTCCTCACCAATGTCAAAAGCAAACCTTCGCCCTTCACAGGTATAGCCTGTGGAAACAGTACAGGTCTATGAGATGTCCTCACTACTCAAATATCTGTGTGTGTGTGTGTGTGCACGTGTTCGATGTGCCCTCATGCACTTTGACCTGAAATGATCCACCGGAGGTGTTCTACTTCGGGACATCAAGTGTCCAAACTATTGAATGTCTCTTGAATTTGACTGGAAGTGTGACCTACAAACAGTGTTTACCCTTGCAGCAGACTATACTTATTCCTTTTGAAGTATACTAGCAATAATAGTAAGCCTATTTATTTTGCGAGTAAGCACAATTATATGGCTAGCTGCACTGTGTTATTTGCATTTAACATATAGTGTTTTTTCTTAGTGTCTGCACCACATTGCTGACAGGAAGTTACGCGGGTGTCTTTGCATGCTTGTATAGCCTTCTGATTCTATTTTATTTGAACTGATTTCCAGTTCCCCAATGCGATTATTTTTAGTATTTTGCTGCGTGTTTTTTCTTGTCAACTCAATCCAGAGGTTAAAGTGAAGTTGTAAAGCAGCTCAAACAAGACAGTATAGTTCAATTCAGTTCAGTTCAAACTGCAAAGGGTTCATTTATTGAAACATGTTCAGGTTTGTAGAGAATATTGGGACAGAAGGGAGTGAGGAACTGGGCAACAAAGAGATTGCTGTAATTAATAATTACCATTGTTCTGCAAAAACAGTTAATGATTTCCACCCTCTCACACATGCATACTCACATTGATGGTCTATGACAGGTCTGCAAGTTAATGCATGTTAATGCCACACTGACTAGTTAAAGCCATACAGCCACAAGCTGAATGAACAGAAGATTGAATCACTTTAAATATAGATCTGCCTGTTTGCACAGAATACACACAGTTCAAAGAGCCTCTGTCTTCTCAAACGCTCTATTACTGATAGATGTGATAGTAGAGATATACTGTGTTTGCATCTCATCTCTCTTAAATACAGAACCAGTAGCTGCAAATGTCTCTGTTAATTATACAACTAATTATTTTGTTTGAATGTTTGAAGTTTGTTAATTACATTTAGCATATCTGATCATTTTTAGAGGATCTATTTTGTGATCATTTGATTTAGGGGAAGGAACAGTTTTGTGCAGATAGTTTACTGATCATTAATAATAATTCTGCTTTGTATGTTTACTATTTCTTATAATAAAACTTAGTGCAATTCCACAGTCAGGCAAGTATGCTATAATTTATGGTCTATTTTCAGTAAGCCATCCAGGGAAAGAGATAACGGTGCTTAATTTGTTTTTTGAAGACAAAAGAGTGTGTTTTGTGCACAAAGTTATTGTTTGCTGTCAAAGCACAGCTTAAGATTTTCCATTTTCAATATG
This sequence comes from Enteromius radiatus, assembly GCA_032357445.1. Lineage (NCBI taxonomy): Eukaryota > Metazoa > Chordata > Actinopteri > Cypriniformes > Cyprinidae > Enteromius > Enteromius radiatus. Next base: position 16,274,451 of record JAUCMS010000025.1, on the reverse strand, counting down.
ACATTAGTTTTTTTTTCCTCTTTTTAAAAAAAATAAAAATAAAATAAAAGTTTTCTTAAGTAATATCTGTGTGTGTATATTTATTGTGTGTGTGTATATATATATATATATTCATATATATAAATATACACAAATATATACATGCATGTAATAATAAACATAATAAATAAATATTTTTAAAATAATAGAAAACCACAATAATAATTAATTAATTATTAATTAATTATTTTATTTGATACTTTCTTGAACCAAAGAGTGCAGTGGACAGTTATAAGACGTTGTAAATGAAACAAAGACTATTGGAGTACAATTTTACAATTATTATTATCTTATTTTTTATTTATTTATTTTTTTCTTTTCAAACATGTCATTTTGTCTAATTAAATAGGCTACTTTTATGTGTTAATATTTGTTATGAATATTTATTATAAGTATTTTCCCAGTATAATATGCATAAAATAATATCGTTTAGTGGTTTTTGGCAATTTTTTTATTTAAATAAAAATTTTATTGAATCTATATAACCCATGAAGGTAATTTTTGTGTGAAAGGGCACTGATCACGTGAAAGGCGCTTGACAGGCGGGCTCTGAACTGAAACCGACCAATAGACGCTTTTGTTTTGCGGCCTCTGATTGGTCCGTGGACAGAGTGAACAGTAAAAGCGCGTTTACGTAGCAGAATGCGTGTGTGTGTGTGAGAATGCACACGAAGAAGAAGTAGTCCGCGCGGGGTGAACGTGCACTTTTTTTAGCCCCTGGTTTGCCCTGCCACTTGGATTTTGACCTAGATCAGTGATGTGTAGTCACCTCTCCACCGTACACTCACTTTTTTAGACCAACTATTGAAGGAGTAACGACCGTGGATCGATCAGCGGGGGTTTTTGGAGGCGAAGCCGCGCTGCGACGCTTTCGAGGTCGTATAAAGTCATTAAAACGATCGCGGCTCGCACCCTCCGCATGAGCACCACACGGACATTAACACTGCTGCCCAGTCCGGTTCATCCCGGAGAGCATGAGCCGAGATGAGCCAGAGAGACACGCTGGTGCATCTGTTTGCTGGAGGGTAAGACTGTCTAAGCTACTCATCAAGATTACTTTACATTAAACAAACATAGAGCTTAAAACAGCTTAGAGTGTAGTATTACTACTACTAATAAATACTCATAATAGCTAATTGTTATTATTAGAATGTATCAACTATTTTTATGTTACTGTAGTGTGTGTATGTGTGTGTATATATATATATATATATATATATATATATATATATATACATATACAGCCATATTAGTTTTTTTTTTAACTTAATTGTGGTTATTTCTTTATAAATAACTTATGTTAGTGGGTTGGAATTTTTCCAAGACTTTCAAACTTCCCCTTTGTGTGTGTTTGTTAAAATTAGTGATAGTATGTGTTTTTTTTTTTTGGTTTGTTTTTTTACGTATAAAACTGTACCTTCACTGTCACATCAACAATTTTGTTTTTGTTTGGTCCGGATGAGAATTTGACAATGATTTCAGGTTTTGGATAATCTTACAGTAGCTTTATTATGTGTCTTTACAAAAAACTGTATATTTCTATTTATTTATGTTAGAGCAAAGTTAATTCGGTGCTGTCTTGTTGGATTTACCAAGTCAAAATCATATGTAAATGTTTCTTCGAACTCTGAATGCCAATATACCAAAGTCCACTTGAAAGCTGTGATGAAAGATTTGTCCAGTATTTCAACATGTTCGATTCAATGTAGTTTACATGAATAATATTTTAGCATTTCCACTATAGATCTACATACTGTACATACACAGAGTAAAGAAGGACTGATTGCACTACACATCCAACTTTCCAAGACTGAATAAATCTGATGTAACACAGAAACTGAAAGCAGTTATAGAGTCATTTATGATGTGAGTCTGAGTCGTCTTCAGCTTGATTCTGAAACAGACAGAAAATAAAGATAATAAAGATAAAATAAAAGTAATAAGACACTGATGTTTATATAATGAGAGAGAAACCTCAGGATATTTGTGTTCTTTTTCTGCAAAATATTCCTAGACATACAAATGAAGAAAAACTGGAATCGAAGTATGTATGTGTTCCAATAAATGTCATTAGTCGTAGTTTTCTGGAACTGATCTGTTATTTTAGTCTGCTTTCCTGAACTTGCACGAGGGAATCATCATGCCTGGCATTGATATTCTGTGCCCATACTGATTATAGCTTGTGCTCTAAATATCTGTCCTTAAATAAACCAGCATGGTGTTTAAAATAGACCTATTGACTGGGACTCTCATGAACACTCTGTCTACATGACACTGCCAAATATGACGCACTATCTCATCTTTATGTCCCATCTACTCCTGTAATAGCATACCGTTTATATCTTACTCATATATGAAAATAACAATCAGATGTACTATGGGATTGCTGTATGATAAGATTTTTGTTTTTACATGCAGTGACACACTATCTTAGTGTTGTCATGGTAGCAAAAAGTCTGTATTCGGTACCGATACCAGTAAATATTCACGGTACCAAAGCAAAACACAAAAGCATTAAAAAACACCCAATTTGTATTAATAAAGTCAAACTAAAATAAAATTCTCCACAAGTAATAAAAGTATGAAAAACAGAAAACAAGTTTCAGCCTAATTGAATTTGTCTTTTAATTAATGTAATTCAAACACATTTTATTTTTTGGTAAATTAAGGGGATTTGCTATTAACATTTAAAGATAAATATTGTGTGACTACTCCTTAAATAAACTTGTATTATTTCTTTTAAGCGTTAGTGGTAGTAGTAGCCTATCACATACGTTATTCTAAATAATATTGATATATTTCAAACTTTTATTTTGGCGGGCTGCGGTGAATACATTTCTGTGTGTATATGATATGCTGGTTTACTCAAGTGAAAGGGTAAAATGCACGTTAAGTGACTCTCAAAGCAGTTCTGGAGATGTTGTTTATGTATTTATGTCCTCGTTGAGACGGCAGATGCTAAAATCACCGCGAGCGAGCTTGTAGTAAAACAAAAACCACCCCTCACGTGCCGAAAACAACCTGATATCAGTGTTTTCCAGTGGAAAAATGACAACTGAAATGTTTTTAAAGCTTCAAGAACAGGTTATTAGACAAAGACGGGTCTTTTCACAACACTTCTTTGTCTAATAAGCTGTTCCTGTAGCTTTAAAAACATTTCAGTTGCCATTTTTCCATTGGAAAACACTGATATCAGGTTGTTTTCGGCACGTGAGGGGTGGCTTGGGTTACTGTGTTTGCTGACCCACATCTTGCGGCACGAGTGCAAGTGCTGGAGCCGATTAACTGAAACTCACCTTTCACATTAGGCTTGAAACTCTATCGCTCGTTTCCGACTGAAGTCTCTTGGCCTTCAGATAAGAAGTCATGGGATGACTGACCCACATTGTGAGGTCAACTTTTGACCGCTATTGACATATTTTCAGCTTGATGTCTTTCAGCCGATCCGCAGAAACAGTGAAATCGTACTGTTCCTGAATTTTATTTGTTTTTTTTTTCTCAGATGTGGAGGCACAGTGGGTGCCATCCTGACCTGTCCGTTAGAGGTGGTGAAGACGAGGCTTCAGTCTTCCTCAATAACGCTTTGCATCTCTGAGGTGCATCTGAGCACCGTTAATGGAGCCAGCGTGGCACGTGTGGCTCCTCCGGGGCCCCTACATTGCCTCAGGTATGTTTAAAGAAGTTAGACCTCTTTGCATTTTATGAATGTATAAAATATAGTAGTTCAACAATGTTTTATATATATATATTTAATTTAATTTATATTCTGTGCTGTCAAACGATTAATCGTAACCAATTATTATTTCTAAATAAATACACACACTTGTATATGTTTAAGAAAAATGTGTTATATTTATATTTTATATATGTATTATATCATATGAATATAAATATATTGTAAATGTATATTTTCATAATATATGTAGTGTGTGTTTTTAAACGTTACATCTGCGTTGCGGGAGCGTTGAGTCTGCGTTGCATTGGCTCAGTGTTTTGTAAACATTTGCTCTATGGTTTGTGGGCCTTAAACCAAGTGTCCATCTTCCCTGCAAGAGGACACGCCCCCTTTCTGGTAAACTCGGTCCAAAAATGTGGTCGTATTTCTTTACTTACACCAACAAATGTGACTAAATAAAGTCAGAAGACAAGACAAAATAAGGAACGTTTGTTTGCAAACCAAGAGTTTAAGTGCTGGCACATATGTAATGTATAAATAAATGCGTTGCCAAAGCATATTTTCAGTGTTTATACTCCAAAAAGCCTGTAATGCCCTCTCTCTGTCTCTTTCTTTCTGTTTTCTTTATAAAGAGACTGTTCACAGTGGTTTCCACTCCCCCTTACCCAACCAATCGCTGCCCTCACACTAAAACACTGCGTCCTGGTGCTTGGCTCTCGGCTGATGAGTGTGTGTTTGTGTGTGTGTGTGAATCACTGGTTTCAAAACGAGCCCCTTGTCCTCTTAGTTTAACTTGGGTTATACATCACAGAAAGGTACCGAAGTACTAAACACAAAGACGTTTAGATAGACTTTGGTCCCATCTATCAGTGTAATATAGTGAGTAAATGATTGTGACATCATATACACTCCTAGCTTTGAAGTGACACCTGAAGTTGCATCTGATTAAGTATTGTAGACTTTGATCAAGCGTATGTCCTTTGACATCAGCCATAGCAGGCATTAGAAGTGTTTTCGCTTTGATAACTCCAATTGCATGGGTTATTATTTCCATTTAGCATTTTTCTCTTGCCTGATTTCCCTTATGTTACCCATTGTTTTTGGTCAACCCTCCAGTTGAGGACCACTTGGGTTCAATATTACATGGAGTATAGCGATTGTATTTGTTATATCATGGATTATGTTCATTAAATAACTTCAGCATGAACTGCTAAATGTTGCCATTCTGTTGATTTCACCTTTATGTAACATTTATTTTATGAATGTCTGTTTGTGTGTGATGACGCTAATGCCTCACACACGGCATTTGTTTTTGTTTTTTTTACACGTGTCTCAGGTACAGTATTTCTTTGTTTGAACCTGTTGTTCAGAGGTGTGTCTTGGTGGCTGATCGAAGGATTTAAAAAAATATTTAGGTGATTCATACAAAGAAATGTTTGTTATATTTAATTCCAAGAATAGAAAATGTATAAATAAATATGTTTTATAATCAAAACATGGCTTGTTTATAGGGATGTAACATTTTATTTAATATAATTGTCATAATAATTAAGCACCAATCTATAAATATAGTTCAACAAGCAATATTATTATTTTGTGCATATAAATTTAACTCACAATGACAAAAACCTCAGTGTTATTAAAACAGAATTAATTGTAATGCTCAAAAAACTCTTATATTTCACTCCAAAAATCAATGGTAAAAAATATATGCTTTTCTTCCAAACATTTCCCAGGAACAACATTATTGTAATATTCACAAAGCCTTTCAGAATAAAAGTTTAATTTTGTCTTGCACTTCTTTTAATATGTTTTTCTCTTTCTGTCTTTTTCAGATTAATTCTTGAGAAAGAAGGGCCTCGTTCTTTATTTCGGGGCCTGGGGCCAAATCTAATCGGTGTGGCTCCTTCACGGTGAGTGTTTGTCCGTTCATGCAGTCTCACTGTGCGTTTACAATAGGAACAAGTAGTCCTGAGCGCTGAATCTGATGCAATCCTTGCTCGACCGGTATAGCTGCAAGATTACAAGACTTGGGGGGGGGGGGAAACACGCAGGCACAAGTTTGTATTCAACATTAGGGTTGGGTATCGTTTAGGGTTTTATATACTGGTGCCAAATCGATACTTTTATAATAGTTCCGGTGCCTGAATCGATGTTTAAAAAATAAAAATGGTAACACTTTATAATAACTGCACACTATGAATCATTAGTTAAGCATTAGTACAGAGTCGGTTCATCCTTTATAAAGCATTGTTCCAACATTAATAGCAGTTTATAAATACAGCTGTTCTTGATTTATAATCATATCTATTACAAAGGAGATCAGGCTCAGTTATCTTCCAAACAGAACAAATAAAAACCACACAGAGGGATACAGAACTATTCATTTCAATATGAAACTGTACAACTGTTTACTCTTAATGATTTATCATGAAGGTTTAAAAAGTCTATTCATAAAGTATCTGAAAAAGATTTACTCTATACATTAAATTGCATTAAATAAAGTCAAAATCATTAATGAGTAAATAAAATAATGAAACAATAACTAACATATGATCCAATGCCATGTCTCAAGTCAAGTGAATGGATCTTCTTATAACAGGCATCCAATACTGACACGACTGACAAAAATAAACATGTTCGCGCGAGCAGGGGAGAGAAGATCGAACGCTGATGACATCACGCGCACACGAGGGTTTGAAATGAGCTTGCGGGCTCCCGTTTCTTCGCATGTAGATCTGTTTTCCTCTCGCGGCATCAGTACTGCGCTCGCTTATTAATGCCATAGATTTGCCACCATAAATTTTTTGGTTTTGTCGTTCAGGCACGGCACCGAAATCTGCGTTTCGATTCGATTCGGTGGATACCGGTTATTTATGTAACGGGTTTCGGTACCCAACCCTCAACATTCAGTTTATTTAAAAGGTCATACATGCACTGCGCAGATTTAAGGGAATCTGCCCATGAGTTAAGAGAAAAGTTTGCCTAAAAAATCAAACTACATCACTACATCACATCCTGTGTGACTTGTTTTTAGAACGGAAGCACACAGGAAACAATATATTTTGTGAACAAACTGTGAAAACTGCTCCACAGAAAGTCAGTCAGTTCTGAGTGAACTGTCCCTTTAAGACTTGCAAAGTATTTTTTTTCTAATACAATGCAATTTCCAATAAACATTTATGACTGAATTTATAATCAACATAAAGATGACAGCGCACATGCGTTTTCCAGGCCATTAAAAGCTCATTTAATACCTGTTGATTAAACCAGGCCCTTAACTTTTCTGCCACTCCGGTATTTTTAAGATTATAACCTGAATTTCAAACGGGGCTTGTTTCAGCCGAGGTGTAACCGAGAGAACAACACAGCTTGAGAGCAATTAAATAAATGACTGGGCATGATAAATGATGGTTTTAACATTTAGTGTCTGTATAAACAGAGGTTTTATGTGCATGCGTTCAGGATAAAGCGCTTGTCCAGTGATGCACGCATGATAAATCGGAGCTGGACCTGTTACTTAAAGAGCAGCTTATGTAAACGCATGTGTTATATAGACAGGGAGGTGAGATCAAACCTGAGATTAGTTGCGGAGTGTGTGGAGAGTGTTTTCCTGTTGGAGTGATCACCATCCATTAGTGAAGAGCTTCAGGACACTACATGTGCAAACATTTGCAGTTACATGACAGGTTTTTTTTTTTTTTTAGGAACATGTCCTAATGAGCTGCTTACTGTAGACGTCATAAGTGGTTCAGAAGGTGGGGAACAAAATTATGTTGTATTTGGCAGCATTGACCATGGTAGATGATTTCTTTCCAGCTGGTCATTGACTGGTCAACCACCCAATTTGTTCAAGAACTTAAAAAGCTAGTATCAGGTTGGTTTGTTGCAGATAATGTCTTGGCCACCAGCTTGTTTCAAAACCCACCAGGAGTGAGTATGAGGTTAGTTTGTTACAGATAATGACCAATTTGGGCCAGCTAATGACCAAATGTCCTGCTGCAAAGACCCCATTAAACCACCCTTGATGGTAAATGACTTGCTTGGTTTAGTAAATCTTCCTGTCCGATCATTTCTACACTTAAATAAAAAAAAAAATTGCACCTTTTCTCCAAACAATGTGCAAATTCAAGACTATGAAAACTATGCCGTATGTTGTGCAAAAAAATGCTGCATTTTAAGATTTGGCAGCATTGCATTTATCCTTTAGAAAATGTTGATCTTAGCTTTGGTATTTGTGTTTGGTATATGGTAGATGGTTTCCAGGTGTTCGTTATCTGGTCGCTGACCAATAAACCAGCCAGCTTGTTCCAAAAACTACCTTAAACTAGTCTGAGGCTGGTTTGTTGCAGATAACAAATGACTTGGACCAGCAGATTTCCTCCTGAAAAGATCATTTTAAATCAGCTTAATTGTGATTTACTTGTCCTGGCTGATTTCCAAGGGGCTGTGAAGTCCAAGGCGAGCCCGTAAGACCTTCGTTCATCTTCTAAACACAAATTAAGACATTTGTGATCAAATCTGAGAGCCTCTATAGACAGCAAAGCAACTGCAGTGTTCCCAGGCCAGAACATCGCTAAAATACTCCATGTGACATCAAGGGTTCAACTGTAATTTTACAAAGCTACAAGATACGTTTTTGGCACAAAGAAAACGATACTAATCAAAAATGTTAACAATTCAACCTGATTCTAGCTTTTAACAAGTTTGTTGGTCGACCAGTCAATGATCAGCTTTCCACCTCAGACCAGCAGGAAAGAAACCATCTACCATTTTCCAAAAACAAGCATCAAATCTAAGCTGGTGGATGGTTTGCTCATCTTTGATGTTGTGGTGGTGCAGCTGGTTTATCTGGTTAGCATCTCACACTGACCAGTGCGCTCAAAACCAGCCTGACCGGTCTGCTGTAGTTCAGTAGGGTGTAATAGCATTGCATGTCCTGCTGTGTTTTCAGGGCCATCTACTTCGCCGCCTATTCCAGCTCAAAGGAGAGACTGAACTGTGTGTTTGAACCAGACTCCACGCAGGTGCACATGACGTCTGCTGGGATTGCAGGTAACTTCCTTGATATATCCCAATGCAATCAAACTACATCCTGTTTCCTCGGTTTTGATGGGCTCATAAAATATAAAGCGTTTATTGCGTGTGTACATATGTGTAGTGAATTGGAATCGCAGCGGTTTCTTTTTGTTCCTGCTGTATGTCTGAGTAACAGGCCAGTAAATGTCACCGCACTCAATAAAGGACCGGCACGCGGCCAGAAGAGTGTGTGTGTGTGTGTGTGTGTGTCTTCTCACCTGTCATCTGGACCTTTGCCAGGGAGGCCTTAGATTAACTCTCATTGTTCTACTCTCACGTTTTCTTACACCTTTTAAGCTGCTTTTTCATTGTTTATGAAGATGTTAGACAGAAAGTCATCCAGAAGAAAATGGAGTGAGATATTGTGCAATATTGGTTTGGAAAACTAGGGCAGCAACTCTGAGCTGCAATGTTTTCTTCATAACAGTGTGCAATTCAGTGCTATAAATATATATATATATATATATATATATATATATATATATATATAAAACTTTGCTCACATTTGGCAAAGATTTAGTACAGCTGGACACTTTGAATCAAGTTTCAAATTAAGATAAAGGAAAAACAAGCACACATATATTGTGGTTTTTATTTAGGATTTCAAAAAAAATATGGACAATAAGTAATTTGGATAATTTTAGTCAAAATTATTGCTATGCATTCTGTTCTTTAATGATGACTCTATCAGGATGACCCTTTCTATGTAAAATTCACATTTTTTTATTTTCTTGTTGTTCAAAAGTTTGAGGTTGGTATGATTTATTAGGCTTTTAAAAATAAGTCTCTAACGTTTATTAAAACTGCATTTATTTAATACACAATACATTAAAAACAGAATTTAGTGCATCCTTCCTCAACAAAAGTATTCATTTAAAATGAACCCAAAATCTTTTGTGTTTTATTAAAATAAGTTGTATGAATATCTGTTAGGTTAGCACATTTGAATCTTTCCTCTTCTACTCCAATCAGGTTTCACAGCCATAACAGCAACCAATCCAATTTGGCTGATTAAGACGCGTCTACAACTGGACGCCAGGTAAAGTAGCAACAGATGTGTGACTTTTATAGAATTGGATCAATTGCTATTCTTAGTGGCTGATTCCTTAATTGTAAAATTCCAGACATGCGTTTTGTATCTGACTCACTAAAGCGTGTTTTGTGCTTCACAGGAAACGTGGGGAGCGTCGCATGAATGCTTTCGAGTGTGTGCGGCGTGTGTATCAGACGGATGGGCTACGCGGGTTTTACCGTGGCATGTCTGCCTCTTATGCGGGCATCTCAGAGACTGTGATTCACTTTGTGATCTATGAAAGCATAAAACGGCGTCTTTTAGAGGCCAAAGCAGCAACGCACATGGATGGGGCCGAGGACACAGCCAAGGACGCGTCAGACTTCGTGGGCATGATGCTGGCAGCCGCCACTTCCAAGACCTGCGCCACCTCCATAGCCTATCCACACGGTGAGCATGTGCTTGTGCGGTTTACCATACGAGTACCATATCTTTATAAAATCGACATGTGACATACATTACCATTCAAAAGATTTGTATACTTTTATTAAGCAAGGATTTTTTAAGTGACAAGACATTTACAGTGTTTCTGTGGGTCTTAAAGATGCTGTATGTACATTTTTGACACTAGTAAAGCATAAAAATAACATATTTTTAGGAAACTTTATAGTTAACATGCTTGTTTATTTGAAAAACAAAGCTACAGTCAGTTATTCTTCTTTGAAAATGTCTGTGTAACCCGCCCACTACCTGACATTTCGCCATCCCGACATGACTTGAGATGAAAAATGAAGGAAGAAGGCATGTTTTTTGCTAAATTGTACAGAATTAAGTAAGTTTACATTTAAAAATATCTGTCAATGCTGTATGAAATCTTGTTTTTCTTTTAAAGGTGCCCTAGAATGCATTGAGAGAATGTTTTAAATAGTTGTCTGATATGTACATAGAAGGTATGTAGCTTAGGTAAGGGGAAAAATGCCCAGAAAGGGTTTTACAGGTCCATTT
>JAUCMS010000025.1:16208741-16225609 GCA_032357445.1 Enteromius radiatus | reverse complement strand
TTATGTAAAGAAAAACTTTTATTTTGGATGCGATTAATCGCGATTAATCATTGCCCAGCACTAATATATATATATTTTTTTTTTTTGGAAAAAAATTGAATTCTCCTTTTAAATTAAACACATTCAATACTTTTATAATATATAAAATATCACTTAGGTTTCTATGCAAATGACCTGTATTTTAATCATGTCCCAGTGTAATATTTATTTATAATGCTGTTCAAAGTTTAAGATTTGAAAATGAATTAATGAGTTTGTTTTTGAAAAAACTGTAATAAATCTTGTTAATTTTAAAGGATTTTTTACAATTTAAAATAATTATTTTGTATTTAAATATGTTAAAATGGAAATTATTCCTGTGACGCAAAGCTGAATTTTCTGTGAAATTACACCAGCCTTCAGAAATCATTGTAATATGCTGATTTGCAGCTCAAACTGAGATACATTTTCTTCCAGGATACTTTGATGAATAAAAAAGTTCAAAAGAACAGCATTTATTAGAAATGTAGGTATTCATTTATTTAAAACAAATTCACCCCAAAGTTTTAAATGCTAATGAATATCTACATAATGAAGAAGTTTAACTGGAAAGAGCAAGTAAAGTATAGTTTTCTATTATTTGTCTCATTTAAAGTAAATAAGCCTTCAGAATAAAGCAGGGAGAGGCGTCTCAGATTCAGAAAAGCATCTTCACGAAAGACTGGTGTGTTGTGATGGTGGAGGGTGCAGTGAGCATCTGTCTTTTATGATTTATTAACATGTTTTTTTGCATTTACTGTTGTTTCCCACCAAAACAGCATGACACCTGCGGTCTGTCAGTGAATAATGTGCTCTGCGCAGCGTTTGGGGACTTTCTTTTGTGGCTTGTTTTCATTAATAGTGTTTTTGTTGCAGAAATAGTTCACCCAAAAAGGACAAATCTGTCATCATTTACTCAGCTTCATGTCTCCGACTTTTCTTTTGTTCGACACACAAGGTAAAGCTGAGCAGGATGCTTTGGCATAGAATGGATCCTGTCAAGCTCCAAAAAATGATGATAAAACACTCGTAAAAACTTGAAAATGTTCCCTCTTAGATCTCATACCTGTATGTTCAAGACCGATTTGAATAAGCACTACAATATATAACATGCATTTTGAGTTTAAAACAATATGAAGTTGAGTAAATAATCATGTTGAATAAATCATCTCATTAAGAGAAGAGGTTTGACGCTAGAAATGCTTCTCTGTACCTGTGTTTGTCTCTTTGTCGCTTTTTGCTACTGTGCTGATGATATGCAAATCTCTGAACAGGGATAGGCCGAGGGCAAGGTCGGAGGCGGGGATAGTCAGGTGCTCCGCCCCAGTGATTGTGATGCGTGGTTCACTAGGCTGCATTACCATGACAACTGCCTCAATATCAGGGACAGAAATACACACATCCTCTCCGAAACACCTGTAGAGATCACACACACACACAACAACAACACATCCTTTCACTTTTGTGCTTGTTATTTTAGATGCGGACACACACAAACACACACGTGCAGGGTCTAAAAATAAGCACCAAATGCAATTACCATATCGCCAGTGGCTTTATTAGGAACCTAAAACAATCCAGATTTAAGTTTATTAATAAATAAGCTTTCAATTGATGTATGTTTTTTTTAGGACAATATTATATTATATTAGATAGAACTAAAAAATAATCTGGAATATGAGGGTGAATAATATCAAAATATTGAGGAAACTGCCTTTAAAGTTGTCCAAATGAAGTTCTTAGTGGTTCATATTTACTAATAAAAAATATTTATGGTAGGAAATTTACAAAGTATCTTTATTTAAAATTATAATAAAATATAATCAAAAATATACCTGTGCTATGTTTTGTGATTCCAAATAAAGTTGATAAACAATGATTAATTTGAAAAGTTAATTTTGGATTTAATTATATAATGCAAAATCAACTTTCATTACACATAAGAAATATTTAGCAGGGTTATTTTATACTATTATAGTTTTTATTGATATTTTAAATATTAATATTGTTTATTATATTTTCTATTTTTATTTTAGTCCTGAAGTTTTACTGATGTTGTGTTTTTGTTAGTGCTGTCAAAGATTAAAACATAAACACATTTTTATTTACATTAAATATGTTTGTATACTGTGTATAATTTAAATATGTGTGAGTGTATATATATATATACACACACACATACAGTATATATGTGTATATATATATATATATATTGAACATATTTACATTTATATATTTATATTCTTATATTTTATTATGTTTATAAATATATTTAATATATAAACAACATATTTGTCTTAAATATATTTATGCATATTTGTATTTATATATACATAAATGTACACAGTATACACGCATATATAATGTAAACAACTTTTATTTTGAATGTGATTAATTGTGTTTGACAACATTTTTATGTTTATTTTAAAATATACAGTTTTCATTAGTGATTTCAGGGTCAAGATAAACTAAGTGAAAATGAGAAACATTACCTTAAATGGCAACATACATGTCTTTTTTTTTTTTTAAGTTATTTTATCTCAAGTAACAGATAGTTGTGTGCTTGTTTTAGTTTTAGTTGGAGCTGGTTGTCATTGGCAGGTTGGGCATGAAGTTAATTTTGGGTTCTGCAAACACTCCCTCAGAGGTGAAGACATCTCCACTTGGATATAAATAATAAGCAGCGTTCGACAGTGATGTGTAGAGCGTAAACAAATGACTTGGAGCCGGTCCCAACTCATTACAGAGACTGCAGCGCTGATAACTTCACACAAAAAGAGAACCTCCGCCTGCAGAGAATTAATAACACTTCAGCTTTCTTGAATCTCACAGTAATTGGACTTAATAAGCTTAAAAGCAAAACACAAACGGTGTTTACGAGAATTAATTTACAACTCTAGTGATTTCACCACCGTGAAGCAGCTCTGAACGACAGGAAGTAGGAAGTCCATTATCCACAAATAAGCACAGATCCGCCTTCTCTAATTAAAGATGTTGTTCTTAATCCCGACGCAAACAAAAACTCGCATTCATCAACAGACAGGAAATGAAAGGAGGAAACCATCTGTGTCCGAAGGTTTAGATACGCCGAGGCTTGAAGAGTTGAATTCATGTCTTGTCATGAAAACAGCTGTGTGCTACAAGATACAGTTAGTTTAAACTAAAATATGATTCAACGCACTCTTTTGTGATCGGTAATGGTTGACTGATGACCAAACGATGCATGCTATTCGACATCTTTAGCCCTATGTTTGGATTTTAATTGTTTCTCAGGGTGACGTGTGCCGAACATATGCTAGGATTTTCCGATGATGAAATTCATCCATTCGGATGGCAGTGGATAATGAAGGATGAGGCATTGACTATACCTGGATGTTTGCCTCACATCTGTTTAAACACATGAACATATTCCAACATGGGCCTGAAGGAGCCAAGCATAAATTCTATTGTTCGGTACTGAATATTTAATTTTGCATGATCGTTTTTTCCTACACTTTCAGAAATGAAGGTACAAAAGCTGTCACTGGGGCGGTACCTTTTCAAAAGGTACATGTTTGTACCTAAAGGGTCCATTTTGGTACCTTAAAGGTACATTTTAGTACTAAAAGTGTACCATTTTTTGAGTGTAGTTTTACATTTATTTATATGCCTTATTTTTTTGCTATAATTTTTCTGTTCTTAAATTAAACTAAAATCTTTAGGAAGTCTCAAAATATTTTTTTTTTATTTTTATTTTTGGTTAATATTGGAATATTTTGCATTGTATTCCCCTACTGAAAAAACATTTAATATGTTCAATAAGTGCATGCATTAAATCTCAATATTGGCCAAAATAATTATAATTATAAATTCACTTGTAGCATTTAAAACAATATTTACACTTTAAACAGTGTGCCATTTTATCTGTTCATAACACACAAATAGTATCAGCTTATTGTTACTGGCAGAATTAAAAATAATTGCAGGAAAAACACTGATATCGTAGTATTTGTTGATCACAACTTCTGTCCCTAAAGGTCTACCGTCTTGCTCTTCCGTGTTTATGCCAAGGTGATATTGTGTTTCCCTTAATTCTGAGTTTTTGCGCAGTGTTTGTCTCCTCGCCTTGCAAAAGTGTAAATGAATCGTGCAAATTACTTTTAGAAAAAAGTTACTTGTTTGTGCTTAATATAAGTCTGTGATCAGCAAGTTTTAAGAAGAGAGCAGCCAGAGTTCAATTATATCTCTTACGGTAATATAATACCTAATTGCTCTATTATGTGTGTTTTAGTGTGGTATGTGTGTTTTTTCATGCTAATTCCCTGTTGCTCTTGTTGAAGGAACCCCGCCCACTAGCCTCAGAGGGGCGGGTCATAATCCTTTAGGGGCTTATGCATATTCATGATCTGCTTTGAATAATCATGGGGTGCCAGTGGGTGCGCTTTTCAAATCTCTCTGTTATTTTCTTTCCATTTCCCTGTCTGTGTATAAAAATGAAACCTCCCTAAGCGAGGAATATGAATTAAGTAAGAACAGAATAAAAGTAAAGGTTACAAGAAAGGATAGGATTGCTTATAGTATGATTAGGGATTTGATATAGCCAGCAGCTAGCAAGCAGAAAATGTACAAATCTAGTTACAAATAACACTCAATAAAGATTCTAGGTTCCATAAAGTACTTTTAAGATCAACGGAACCT
Organism: Enteromius radiatus; assembly: GCA_032357445.1. Lineage (NCBI taxonomy): Eukaryota > Metazoa > Chordata > Actinopteri > Cypriniformes > Cyprinidae > Enteromius > Enteromius radiatus. The sequence continues at coordinate 16,220,914 of JAUCMS010000025.1, read as the reverse complement.
TTTCAACGTTCTTTACAATAGAAAGAGGTTGCCAGATTGAGGAAACTAGAAGGTGACGAGCGTCACAGTGTACGTTGATTTTGTCCATGTTTTAATACTCCTCTGATCGTAGAGCTTTTTACATGGATGCCCAGGCTTTTTAGGTCTAATAGAATCTGCGGTATCTGATCGATTTCATTTGCTGGCTTACATGGCTCCAGTGCTCTGTTTTCCACCAACTGGCAACCCAGGGTGTCAAAATACTATTAGGTGCACTGTAAAAGATTACTTGGATGCCAGTAACTTACTGTAAATGTATATATTTATTAGCAACAGTTTGTTCTGTGAACCAGAAATCCTTCTCTTATTTTATGTATTTTTTCCTGTAAAGATAAAGGCTTTTTAATGTTAAATGTTCATTAATCAACAAACTGTTGCCCGTAAATAACATAAATTTAAATCTACAGTAAGTTACTGGCATCCAGCTGCCGTTAATACTGTAATTTCTACAGGAATTGTTTACAGTGTAAATTGGCATTGGTTGGAATCACACAGACCAAAACAAAAACAGACAATCCGACCCGGAACAATAAATTTAGCATTGTTTTTAAGAGAAACATGTATGTATGTAAACTAAACATCTGTAAATATATATTGGCGGTATTTTTATGTTTTAGTACAGTCAAAAAATTATATAAAGCACCTTTAAATGTAAGAAATGCCAACTAACACATTGAATTAAATGTCATCTTTTTACTAAAATAGTATTTTCTTGTGAAACATTCTTCAATATTGTTTTTACACACAGTTTTAATAACCTCTCCAGCCAGAGTCAGAGCGCTGGGATGCATATCAGAACTGTGCAACCAGATAGAAATGGTTTGATCAGTCATATTGCCACATTCCAGAGCTAAAATTCGAGTATGGTTCAGAAATGAGATCTCATGAATATTTATCATCTTACTGCACTGCCGTGGAGATCCGGAGGTGACGGGCTCCCTTGGTGGGAAACTGCCGAGAGTTGATGTAAGAAACTTTTCTCAGTGCAGCGTTCATCTGCTCCAGATCCTCTCCCTCCATCACCACCAGAGACTGAGCGGGATTCAGATGAAACTGAGGGAAAGACAGAGACAGAAAAATGTGAGATATTATATTATCAAAGTGTCTATGAGAGTGAGCAAACGTGCAAAATTTAGAAATGAAGAGTTGAAATTCGAATATGAATGACAGGAAGAGGAAATTCAACACAGGAATTGTAACAATGACATAAAAAATAAGATTAATAATTCAATTTTTAATTTAGTTTTTACACTGAAAAATATCAGTGCAAAAAAAAAATCACTTAGAAATTGCGGGAAAAAAATCAGAATGACAAAAAACAGGTGACACTGAATTAAATTAATATTTTAAGCAGAAAGACAAAAATCTTTTTTATTGTGTAGGTATGTTTTACTATAAACTATTGTAATTTTAACTTTAAATGACTGAATTTTTTATCATTTATTATTAAATGTATAAATGTATTTTTAATGATGTATCAATGTCAATTATTATTAAATGTTTTGAATTTAAAAAACTAGGTATGGATAGGTATATCCATCCTATATCCTATAGGTAACTAGGTTTGAGGTATGGTAAAATATACTAGATTTACTTTCATAAATTGTACATTGTAATATTACAATTAATTGAGAACTAGAATTTATGAGTAAAATTGTAAATAAATACACAGTTAATTCATGTACAAAATGAACTGTGTGGGAATAGTAATGCATTACAATATTGCGTTACTCCCTTAAAAACAGTAACTAATTACGTTAGTTACTTTTTATGGAAACTAATGCATTACGTTAATTTTCCATTACATTTTAAATATGGGCGGAGCTTGAGTGTTTGTTTTAAATATAAGAAGTATAGCAAATGTAAAAGCACACCAAAAAGTGTCAGGAATAAACCTCAGGCTGAAGAAAAGTAAATTCACATCTGTACAGTAGAATACAGTGTTACCCCCAGCACCGGTTTCAAAGTCATTGCACATAAATCTAAAAATACGGAGTAAAGTTTCATCATTCAAATCGATGCATGCTTCACTGGAGAGAGTCACACCACAGCTGGTCAGACTTGAAGTCATTTTTGAGAGTATCACAATGTAAGCCTGGGATAAGTTCAGTTGTATTGCTGTCTATGGAGGGTCTGCTTTGACTCATTTTATTTAAGCTTTGCTTTTAGCAGTAAAATTCAAGTAATTCAGTTAATCTTTTTTAATCATGTGCAGGAGGACAACCACAATGACACAATGCAAGACACCCTTCAAGATCCTGTTTGCCCATGGAGCTGATGGAAAGGATCCAGTAGATGTATCCATTATTCCTGAAGGTAAGAAGATCCATAATACTGCTAAAGACTGCACTGCTTATACTTGAGGGCATAAATGAGTCCTATATTTAATACAATTATTTAAATATTAAATAAAACCTACCTTATAACAATAGGTAAAATGTACATAACATTTTAAGGACAACTGTGTATTATTATTTTATTTTACTTTATTATTTATAATTTAAAAAATTATATAGTCTTTATCTAAATGCTTTGAATAAATCTAATTCCTAAATTATATAGAATTAAGTAATATTTACCCGTAAAGATTTTAATAACTGTGAAGTCAATTAATATAAGTGATTCTCGTGAGTTTTACTTCCATTATATTATAATTAATTAATTAATATTTCAGTAAATTAAGTTTTTTTATATTTGTTGTTGTAACTATATAGTCAGCTCTTATCAAGGAGTGAATTAAATGAATTAGTAAATTGGTGTTTTTGAATTATTTTGCTATGTATTGTTTAGAGTCCTGTAGCATTTCAGAAATTAATTCTTAATAAAATGTGCTGTTTTGTCTATGTTAACAGATGTTTTATGTAATTTATGCTAAATATTTTGTGACTAACTACGCTTACAGCAGCTATATGAATTAATTTTCCTGACTCTAATTTAAATTCAAATTCTGCATCACAGCAAGAACGGAGCTGATCTTTAAAACGTGTTCTGAATGAAGCACAATCCAAGACCACCCGTCTTCTGTCTCTCACCAACACTGACTCTGTGTCTGTAAAACCTGCTTTCATTTGATCCTCAAATCTTCCCTCTAGAGCTTCTAGAATACAATAGAAGAGAACAGAGGAAAGCAAAGCAGAAAATGGAAAATGTGCACACAGAAATATCTCTCCTCAAGTCTCGTCTCCTGGCTTTTCTTCATCTTTTCCTCATTCCTTTTCAACAAAATAGTGAGTTTCAACTCTTTTCTTTGGTTTATTCATGGCGAGCTCTTTTTCAGAGCTAATGCAATGTGACTTACCAGAACGTGCATTCAATAGCTGAGCATTGCTCATTCATTCAGATTGGTCATTTATGTTTTAATTAGTTAGCCGTGAATGTGCGAGTGACCTTTATCCTCTGCCCGAGGCTCTCCAGGGAGGTGATGTCCAGTCCTTCTTTGCAGGCCTGTAGACAGGAGATGATCTTCTGGCTTTCCATCTTTCCTGGTCGTATCGTCAGTCCAGACAAACTGCCTCTGAAATACTGCGTAAACTTTGCTTTCGAGACCTCACCGCCTGCACACAAACACATGTGACGTGTTATGCATTTTATTATAATTATAATTTAGCTTTTCTTGACCTTGCATTAACTGACTAATAGAACTAAATAGGTTCTTTATGGTCAGATTTTCATTTTTTTTATTTTATTTATAGAAATTAATACTTTCATTAAGCAAATATGCATTAAATGGATTAAAAATGTATAATGTTACAAAATATTTATTATTTCAAATAAATTCACTTCACCCCCCCCCAAAAAAACCCCAACGCAATTAATCGCATTCAAAATAAAAGTTTTTGTCTACATGATATATATACAGTATATATATGTACTGAATATATTTATTATGTGTATATATAAATGCACACACCTGAATATATATATATATGTTTATTTATTTAATATATTTATAAATAATTAATACACATTTATGCTGTAAATGTTTTCAAAATATATACGTTTATATGGATGCGATTAATCTTGATTATTTTTAACCGCGCTAAATAGTAATACATGTTTCTTTTATTTTATAATGATTTGTGAAGTGTGACACTGTAAAATTCAGCTGAACTCTGATTTTAAAATGTATCGAAATAGAAATCAGTTATTTTAAATTGTTAGCACTTTACAATATTACTGTTTTAATATATTTTTGAGCAAGTAAATGCAGCCTTAGTGATTAGAAGAGACTTTTAAAAATATTAAAGTCTAAAAATCGGTCCCAAACACTTTTATATTTAATGGGCTTATATGTTTGTGATGTCATTAGTGCGGTGGATTCTGATTGGCCCGTATTTGCCGCCTAGTTTCCATAAATGGTCATGGTAGATAAGACTGGGAAGGGAGTTTTTGAATGTTTAAGTAGACCTGTATTACATATTATATTGAACCATTTAACACTAATGTTGCAATTATTGTATTTTTAGGATATATATACAGTATATATATATTATCTCAAGGTATTTCTGAAGCTGTTCTAGTCTTGGAAGGTGTTCTGAAAGCTTTAGATGTGCCATCACACAAAAACCCAGTCTGTCGAGTTACTGACAGCTTCCTTTAGTTTCAGACACAGCTAGGGTTACACATCACACACTTTCCATCATATACGTGCATATTAAATTTCAGCTTCAGTTGAGCAGGAGGTCTTCAGAAGCTGCACTGAAACAAAGCACTCGTATGATTTAACTTAATGGTGACCTAAGTCGGAAATAATGAGAAATTACCTGCTGCATCTCTCTGCTCTGTATGAGACAGGCCTGTGTGTAATGAAGCCTCTCTGAGTGTGTTTGTGAGCCTCGGGCCATGGCATACTGATGTGTATCAGGCTGCTGTGTGTGTTACAAGGCTATAGTTTGGGCACACAATTGATTAAGAGGCCAAGATTCTCAAACAAACAGATCAATTTTTTGATAGAAAACATAGAGAAATAGAGGTTAGCACACAAGACTTGTGACCCGACCTGTTTGATACTTCACAACTTGCTTACCTTCTCCTCCTCTTCTTCTTCTTATGGCACTTTTATCATTTCTCCTTTTTATTTCTGCGGTTAAGAGTTGCATGCAGATCAAAACAATTTTCTAGCTTTGTGTTTCACTGATAAAATAACAGAATATAAATAAATACAGAATTTACTGAATCTTTTTTTTTTATGTGTTAAAAGCAGTGTTATTTTTGCATTATTCATAGTATTTATTCATAATATTTTATTATTAAATTCATAAAAAAAAAAAAATATATATATATATAAATTAAATATAATATAATTATACTATTATATTTTATTATTTTTAATAAATGAAAATTTATTGTTTTAGTAATCATATTTTATTTCAGTTTGTTGCCAAGTCAGCAATATTTATATTTAGTTTCTATTTTATTATTTCTTGTTTATTTTTTGGCTAATATTTATACTTGTATTTATTTCTGCATTATTTTAGTTAACAAAATAAAATGACAACCGAGTTAACAATAACACTAGTTAAAAGGGTTATTACAGTTAACTAAAACAGAAAGTCAAATCAATAAAATAATTTCTTACTTAAAATAAACTAAACTAACCAAAATACAGTAATATACATAAATTATAATAAACTAATAAAAACTCATATACAAAAAAAACCTTCATAAAAATAAAACTCATTCAAAATATAAATAACAACTAGTATCTCAATGATGTTAATACAACACTAGTTCTTTGTGAATATTTATACTGATTACAGTATTAAAAATATCTTCTATCAGTGCATACGAAGTGGTGCAAACTGAGATATCATGAGAAATCATTAAATTATCCAGGCTCCAGAAATCTTAAAAAAAGAGCAAATGTCCGTGCTCGTTATGTTTTGTGCCTGATCTTTTTATTATCCATCTCACTCTTGTATTGCTGTCATTATGAAACAAAGAAGCTCAGCGACACAAAGAGAGAGCACAGGCAGGGGTGTGTTTCCAAGAAGCTTCGTTAGCAAACTATGCTCGCAAGTCCCATTTAACTCTATTGATAATGACAGAACTTCTGACCATAGTAGCTTTTGGGAAGCACACGGCAGGTCAAGAGGTCACCTCATTTGCTGCGCTTGAGCTAAAGGAAAAGTGAATCTGGGATTGGAAAAGAGCAGATGATGTGTTTAGGAAAGAGATATTTGTTAATGCTTTGAGATTTCAAATCACGTGCACACTGACCCCGCACACGACACACACTAGCCACGCCCACAACACACTAGCCACGCCCACTGGCCTTTCCTCTCACCTTGCCAGCAGGCTCCTACAGTGAGCTGCACGTCGATCTGGGACGAGTGGATAGGCCAGTCATCTGTCACCAGGTACGGGTCATAGGTCACGCCGTCCACATACAGAGACACCACTGGGAAATCAACGCTGATGACGTAATAATGCCACTCCTTATCACAGATCTGAGAGAAAGAGAGAGAAGTTCACAATATTTCTGCTTCAGCCATATCTTCTGCTTTTTTTTTTTTTTTCATTTATATACTGTTTTATTATTTTAATTATGGTAATTTTATTATTATTACTAGGGTTTTCATTTTAATTTTAGTAATTTTTGTGGTTTTGTCATTATTATAAAATGTTGTTCTTTTTAAATTTATGATCGCATGACATGCAGGTAAACAAAATATTTGTTTATTTTAAAATAATTTACACATTTTAATTTTTTCTTTTAATTATTAATTCATTACATTTAACTTAGGTCAAAACGTAATGTAAAGTAATCCAAAGAAGTCAGAATACATTACTTAAATTAAGAACAACCGTCATTTGTAATCAGTACAGATTACAATTTGTAGTAAATTAATTAAATACATATATATTTTTTTACATTTCTATGTAGTTTTAATTAGTTTATTTATGCAGTTTTTGTATTTTATTTAGGGTTTAAATTCTAAACGCTAATTAAAATTTTATTTCGGCGTTACTTCAATCAAAGAAAATGAGTTTTTAATAGTTTGAGTTGAAATCCCGATCACAGACATACAGACAGGTTTAAATGTGAAGTGTTTGTTTCTGAGGGAGATCTCGGTCTGTATTTGGGCCGTTTGGAGCGCTGCCAGTCAAACGCTCACAGTAGCAGACGCTTTCTGCTCGCTCTGTCACACACAGTGTGTGTTTGTGTGTCTGGCAGCCGGTCTGGGTCGTAGAGTCTAGTGGAACTGATTGTTACACCCTCAGACGAAACCATCAGACATTTCTCATCTTCACTACATCTTTCCTCCTGCACCTGAAATCTCAGCATCAGTCTCTCTTCTTCTCACGGTCACAAACTGAAGCCCCCCACCCCTCCACCCCGTGTCCTCCTTTCCCACAATTTCCCCCAAATGTCTCTGTATTGCTTTCATCTTTGAGTGAGACCTGTAGAGACATAATAGACCATATAAAAAGAGGAAAACATGTATACAGGTCTTTCTTTCTTATTTATTTATATTTCATAAAATATGCTTTATTGCTTATTTATTTGTATTACCTTACACTTAATTTAATTTAATTTAAATATGGACATTTTGTAAGATTTTCAGCCCCTACTCTTCACATGACCAGGCCCAAATATTTTTTATATATTTAACTTTCTGTCTCTCTTTATAAGAAACTGTAATTATAATTGTTTTCATAACAATTAATTGTCCAAGCAAAAATTCTCATCGTAATTTGTTTGGATGTTTTTATACTTGTTAATAATTTTCCCACAGTTTTTTGCCTGATGAATGATAAAATGCATTAAAAAAATAATAACAATAAAAATAAAAAACAATGTAGCAGCCATATATTAACCTATTAAAAGCATAGCATCTTTTGTCATTTTTACAATTATTTTCTAAATGTATATATATATATATATATATATATATATATAGCAAAGTGAGTATATGTAATGGTAAGATTTGTGATAATTATATTCATACATATCACAAATATTACCATTACATATACTCACTTTGCTATTGAAATATATTTAATACAGTAATAATATAAATAATTTATATTTGCTGTAATAATGAAAATATATGTAAAATGTATAGAATAATAATATGCATTTGTTTGCATTACAGTAGTGAGAATGATGAAATAAGAAAACTTTGTTTTCTTTATGGTTTGTGTTTTTGTCAGGCACAGAGAGGTTCAACCAGAGCCAGTTTTATTTTTCTGTATTTTTCTTGAATCGATTCCTTCTCTCTGCGCACACAGGTCATCTCTCTGTGTTCTTATTATGAATGAATGGATTTATTTTTCTTAAAATTTCACTTTTATACTCTATTGGTATTCATCTCGTAATCCATTCAGTTTTTCAGCCTCTCTTCTCTTTCTCTGTGTCTCTGGGCAGGCATTGATTTTCTGCAGAAGTGTGTGTGAGTGAGTGTGTGAGAATGGCTGGGGATAGCAGATGTGGTTCAAGCAATCCTGTGGATCCAGATTTATCAATTTAATGACTGTTATTTAACATCTAGAACGCTACTTTTCATTTTTATGAGCATGCCGAAAACAGGTACGTCTCTAGAATTTGTCCATTTTCAGTCGCGCTCATGGTGTGATCCCTGGAGAGCAGAGCGTCCTGCTGTGATGTTTTCTCTCTGTGTGTGTTCAGTAAATGCACCGCGCTGAATCGATAGAGGCCGCACTGAGCCAAAGTCCACTTGATGGCAAGGCAATTTATCAGAGACGAAGAGCTAGAGAGAAACCATTGTTTCAATCGGTCAGATGCTGCAAGTACACTGGCCACTTTAACACTGCTGTGCTGTCTGTGTGAATCTGCTGTTTCTCTTTTTTTTTATATTCATTTTGCGCCTACTTCAACAACTGTCCATTACCTGTTTTCCGGCCTTTGAGAAGATACAATTTCAAAGAGTTTTTCTCTCAAATTGGAGTCTCTGAACACTTGCTGTCTTATGAGTGTTGTCCAGGAGTGAGTGCTAAGAGTGAGAGATAGCCGAAGTGCCTAATGGGTGTTATTCAATCATGTGTTTGTAAAATGTTTTTTACACAGGTATCGTGACTCATCAGAAAGCTTGCAATGTATGCTGGATTTACTTTAAGATCACTGGTACACAGGAAAAAGTGATTTTATTAATTGAAATCAAGAAAAATTTACTTTAAAAACAAACACACAAAATAATAATAATAAAATAAATATATTAAAAAATCTAGTTTAATGCTTAAACTTACTTATTAAACTTTTTAGTTAAAAATTAAAATTACCTGAGTTTCTTTAAGAATTTAAGCTTAAAACAATAAAAAGTTAAAGAACACAATTGTAGTTTATTTTTTAACCCATTGTTTTTTCCCCTCGTTTTAAGCAAGAAAATAGTTAAAAAATATTAAATTATATATATATATATATATATATATATATATATGTGTGTGTGTGTTTATATGTTAAACACTGTGGCAGGAAATATTCAGACGTTTAAATTTGTTACACTGTAAATTTAAGTTTCAATTTTATAAGGATTTTCTCATTATTATCTCTTAATTGTTATGATTAAATTTCTCCACATATATTTCAAGCTTTGGCAATATTGATCTTTAGAGTCATGTCAAGAAAGCAATTTTGAATTAAATTATATATATATATATATATATATATATATATATATATATATATAATACATATGCTGTCAAACATCAAACGAATAATCACATCCAAAATAAAAGTTTACATAAGTTACATAATATATGCACAGTTTATATTTATTATGTATGTATAAATACAAACACATACATGTATATTTTTCAGAAGAATGTGATGTTTATATATTAATGATATTAAATATAATTATATAAATGTATATACATGTACGTTTAAAAAAAAAAAAAATATATATATATATATATATTCTGTGTTTGAATTCATATATATACATAATAAATAAACAGTACACATACATATATGATGTAAACAAAAATGTGTACTTTTGATGTGATTAATAAATAAATATATAAATATATATAGTATTAACAATAAATAAATAAATAACTTAAAAATGCATCCTGTAAATAAGAGTTTCAAGACTGAGTGTGAGGATATATATTTGTGCATCTGATCCTGCTGTCAATCCGGCTGAAGTTTTTCTGCATGCTTATACAGTATATATATATATACACTAAGAGTTATTTTATTTTGCAACATATGCATGAAGCAAATGGAGGAAAAATTATGTTTGCGAAGTGCAGCAAAACACTGGAATTGGCGTTTATGTTATTGAGCCAACACTCAGCACTCGTCCAACAAAACTTCACATTTGCATTAATATTCATCTTTTAATATCCATTGTCATAATGGAAACACAACACCATCCACTTACTAATTAAATTAAACTCTCAGATTCAAAAAAAAAAGGCTCATTTAATTAGATCTCTTTCCTCTGCGGCTAAGAGGAAAGAAAAGCCTTTAGGAAACATATAAAAAATATGGCTTGTGTTCTTTGAAGTGTCTGAGATGTGCAAAAACCAAAATGTTTCTCCCTCAGGCCAGTAGACCCTCAACCCTGTATATTTTATGTAACGCTTTTACGTATAATTATGAAATTCATTATAAGGTGGGGTGAAGTTCTTCAAGAACTCGTTCTCCACCGGGGGAAAAAGGCTCTTTGATGCTTAACATCTCCGTAGAATCTTTAAACCGTCTTTGCATCTTCTAATGCTGAGCATGTAGGTAGCAAATGTACAGTTATGGTAATGAAGATTTCAAAGGAACAGGCCCAAATGAAAAATGAATGCAAGTGCGCCGCTCTGAATAGGTGCTAAATGAGCTCTTCAGAGGATGATGTTTAAGGAAAGGAAAGGAAAGGAAAGGACGTGACATGTGGCCAGGTATGGTTGCCCATACTAGGAATTTGTGCTCTGCATTTAACCCATCCAAGTGCACACACACAGCAGTGAGAAGTGATCAACCACGCACACACACACACCATGAACATGAACGTGTTTGTTTGTTTTGGACAGCAGAACTTTGCTCGTCCTCTGTGCCCAATCCTGTTGGAGGAGTTTGTGCTTTAAAGCCCCCCTGCCATTTTTTCTGATGGGTTTTTAAGTGGTCTGTGGCAGGGATGTTCACGCAGCACGCTGCTAGTTTTGTGTTGCGCTGCGTTCGTGTGTTTGTTCTCTCAGATAATTAAGTCTTCCCGCGGCTCCGTTCTCAGGCACAGCGGCGAGGAGAATTCACTGCTGAACAAACACTCTCTTAATGACCGCACTTTTTACTCTCTCCTTCTTTATTCTGGGGCTTTATCTTCACCCTAAAAAGTGGATATTTGCATAATTATATGCTTGATGATGGACTAACTCAAGTATTGTTGCATGTATGAGATGAAGGATTCAATTAACCTGCAGCGGACCTGGGAATCTAAACACAACACGCAACACATTGAGAGGAGATTAATCCCTAATATTAGTCGGTGGCTGTTTTTGTGTTTAGAGTAAAGAAAGTTCTGTGAAGAAGTTTCTGCTGTCATTAATGTGGAGGGAGTACGAACGAGGGAGAAAAATGAAGGACTTTTGTTGTTTATCCATCCATCCATGGGTGTAGCTATGATTTTGGCTTTGGACATAACAGCAGACAACAGATATTTAATTGTTTTATAAAAATGATTGCTAGGGACAATTTAGTAGTTGCTGGATATTAATAGATATCTCATAGGGTCCCTACAAAATACACCCTTGAAAATCCTACACTTTCTCTTTAATAAAACTATTCATTTCTTAAGGGATTTGTATTTGCGTATTATTTCTTTCTTTTTTGTTGTTTTTACAAGTGTACTGTCAAATCAAAAACAGATTAGCTCTCAGCACTCTGAAATCTGGATCTGAATTAAATGATTCATGATCCAAGCTCTGAATTTTCGATCTGACTCAAAAGAATTATGAACCCACTGTGAACCTTCTGTCTAAATCAATTCATTTTAGATTGGGATTCAGAGCGCGAAACCAAAAATGTTTTTTGATTCAAATCAAAAGATTCAAACTCACTGAAAACTTGCAATCTGAATCTAAAGATTCATAATCCTGTCCCAAACTAATCAAAAGATTCACAAACTCGCTGTGAACTTCCGCTCTGAATTAAAAGATTCATAATCACGCCCCGAACTAAT
>JAUCMS010000025.1:16187397-16203844 GCA_032357445.1 Enteromius radiatus | reverse complement strand
CATCCATCCATTGTTCATTCCTTTATCCATCCACCCATTCATCCATCCATCCATCCATTGTTCATTCCTTTATCCATTCATCCATCCACCCATTCATCCTGTCAATCCATTGTTCATTCCTCCATTCCTTTATCCATCCATTCATCCATCCATTGTTCATTCCTCCATTCCTTTATCCATCCATTCATCCATTGTTCATTCCTTTATCCATCCATCCATCCATCCATTGTTCATTCCTTTATCCATCCACCCATTCATCCATCCATCCATCCATTGTTCATTCCTTTATCCATCCACCCATTCATCCAACCATTCATCCATTGTTCATTCCTTTGTCCATCCATCCATCCATCCATCCCTCCATTGTTTATTCCTTTATCCATCCATCCATCCATTGTTCACTCCTTTATCCATCCACCCATTCATCCATCCCTCGTTTATTCTCTCATCCACTCATGTTCATCACTGTAGCTCTCTTTCAGTCCATCACTCCAGCGGTATCTAGCTCTTCTATGGTTAGATTCTTTGAGCTCTCCTTCATTCTAACTGTCCATCTTTTTACTCATTCTAGCTTTTTTTGTTGTTTTTTTCTATCATTTCATCCATTGTTCTAGCTGTAGTTTTAGACATCAGTTATTATTAAAGCTATTGTTTTAGCTGTTATTAATAGCAACTATCATTCTGCCTTTTGCTCTAATCACCTATTGTTCCAGGTATTGTGTTTTTTTTTGAAGCTACCTATCTTTTTGTAGCAATCTACCATCCCAGTGATTGATATTAGAGCTATCTATCATTCTATGTAGATACAATCTTTCTTCCTTCCTTCCCTCCCCAGTGGCCCTGCTCACAATTCATTTGTCTCTCACTGTCTCTGCTCTCCTTGGACATATCACTTTCTTCACTTATAAGATTTATTTTATTGTATCTATGACTTTCTTTCTCTCTGTTGTCCCATCCTTTCGGTCACTCGCCAGCTCCGACTCTCTCTTTAAAGTTTCAAGTTGCAGCGTGGCGACATGAAAGAAACATGGACACCATTGTTGAAAGAGAAGAGATAGGTGGTGTTAGAAACATATTCATTACTAAAGCGCATTTAACATTTTTTGTATTCTGCATTTCTGAGTAAAATGATAGTTGGTGGGGAATGGTGTTGAGTGGAACTGGACTGTATCCAATGAAGCGATTGGTTTATTGGCCAAGATGTTATTGAGTAATACTATTGTCTCTGCCCACACAGTGGCAAAGTCATTTCAGAGGCAGAGAAAGTCATTACATTGTGATGAAAGATTATGAAAAACACTGACAATAAAATGCACCGGTGAGTTGTATGCAATAAGACCAGGGAAATTTATTAGGAAAGAAAACAACAGGTTTCCCACGTTCTCAAAACACGCTAATTGTTTAAATTACAAACTTACTTTCAAAATTACTTTTAAATTAAAATATAAAATTACAGTATATTGCTTGTATGTAAAATTAAAATAATTTAAATCTAAAATATATATATATATATATGTTAGATAAATGTTATTCACACATCCTGAGAGAGTCCTGTGGACGTGCTGTTGAAGGGGGTAATGAGCTCTGAAGGCTGAGGATCTGTGGCCCGTGTTGGTAGATAAAAAGATGAAGTTCTCATTCTGTCACTCGTTCATGCTGTCTTTTATCTCTCTCTGTGTTCTTTCTGCCTGACGTGCTTCCTCCCTCTTTCCCTGGCCCAAGGCCGTCACCCCTCTGAGTGCTGTGATAGATTAGTGGGCGCGTTGTGTGTATGGGGATACACGTGTGTGTGGGTGCTGTGTTTTATATAGTGTGTTTGTGGCCGTGTATGTCTTTTATGGTGTGTGTGAGAGCCGGGGCAGAGTTGAGGGACTCATTCAGTGTCTGCTCATTTATCTCCGTCTTCCTGAGGCTCTGTGAAATATTACCTGCCTGCCCTACGGAGACAGGCCCATCATGGAGCTCTCCGCTGAGGCCTGTCGCAGAGCTCCATGATAGGGCTTATCATGCACCTGCATGCTGAGGCCCTTCCGAGAAGTTCTCCAAGAAGCCTCTGGCTTTTGAGGAGTTTTAGGAAGTTATGTGGTTAAGGATCACTTGTAACCCAGTGGTTGCTGGTTCAATCTCCTCATGGATCAAGCTGTGTAATCTGTGCTTTCCATTGGTATTATAGTCTTATTATATATCAATATAATTTTTATTAATATTATTTTATTTTTTGTATTTTCCTTAGCAATTTTGTGCATTTTTGTCCTTTTTTTTAATATTAAAAAAAAAAATTAAAATATGTATTTCTTTATTTATTATTATTTTTATTAGCGGTAGTATAACACACAAAAAAATTAGTTAGAAAATCAATTAAATGAATTAAATTAAATAAGAATAATTTAACAGTAAATGTACTGAAATAGAAGTTTAAATTCAGTTGGCTGGCAATATATTTATACATTATGATTATATAATAATTTTAATTATTATTACTAATAATGATAGATTGATACAGAGTTTAAAATCTACAATTAATTAATATAAAATGAAAATAATAAATATATAAAATAATTAGTGCTGTCAAAGGATTAATCATGATTAATCACATCAAAATAAAAGTTTTTCTTTATATAATATATTTTTATGTACTGTGTATATTTATTAAGTATATATATAAATACAAACACATGCTTAATAAAAAATATGTTATATTTATATATTAAATATATTTAGAATTAATATCAAATATAAAAAAATAATTATATAAATGCATTTAATATATACTGTTTAATATAAACATAATAAATAAACACAGCATAAACGCATATATTATGTAAATGAAGACTTTTGTGTCGGATGTGATTAATCGCGATTAATCATTTGACAGCACTAAAAATAATATATAAATAGCATGCATCTTAAAATTATTAATTTAACATTTGTCTTTAAACTCAATAACGCTGACTTGGTTTTTGTTTTAGGCACAATCTATTTCCTATTGTCTCTATATGAAGTAGCACGAGCTTCATCAGTACCCATAAAACATCCCATTCCTTAATGCTTATTCATATTTGGTTATTCTTGTTTGTTCGTTTTGGGCCCATGTGTTGGTGTTGGTTTATCTCTCATATCATGTACCAAACTGTCAAACATTTATCCTGAGGGTGGCAGTAGCACACAGAGAGGAGAAACTGAAGCGTTCATGCGTGTTTGTGAGATAGTGTTCAGAATGCATGAGTGAGAGCGAGAACCCAGTGTGTGTTACATGTTACTGGTTTCAGCTGCAACCGAGAGAACGAGAGAGGGAGAGAGAAGATGTAGCTTAGAGAGCAGGTCTGTGACACTTCACACTCGAGTCTTATGAATTAAACATATGTGTACAGCCTGAGTGAGTGAGTGTGTGTGCGCGCTTTCTAAAAGGCTGCAGGGAACGTTTGAAGTCATTCCGCTAAGAGCTGTATGTGGATATAAATTGTTGTGCCTTTGTTTTCTAGGAAAAGAGAAGGTGTTTAGTCTTCCACATCAGCGGAAAAGATGAATATTGATTTTTGATTTAGTCCTCGATCCTCTGCATACACCCGTCTGCAAACCACGAAACCAATCAAGAGTTAAACACACACTGCAGATCCAAACCACAGCCGCTTCAATGAAGAAGAAACTGCTCTCTTTCTTCGTTATAATTAGTGTTGACCGTAAGGATAAAACTTGACTTGTAGTGCAAGCAAGCAAATTATCGACAATAGTCAAAATCATTAAATAATGTCTATATTAAATTTCTCCACTCTGAAGTTTTTTTAAAAACGACTGCCAAGCCGTTTCATCAACATGCAACATTAGCATACTGCCCGCCCACTTGTTGGTCTGAATAAAAATTTTTGTGTATAATTGCATATATTTGTCTTGTTATTTAAAAAAAAAAAAAGCAAGTTGTTGAACAATAAGGTAAAAATAAATGCATATATGAAAAAGAAAATGTTTTTTTTTGATCTTGTATGCATGTCAAGCTGTTGTTTGGGAAGTTTCCTAACCCATAATATGGGCACTTTAAGAGTGTTTGGTATTTCCAATTAATGTAGACCTGTTACTTTAATATTATTATTATTATTATGTTACCTCTTTTATTCAGTTGATATTACAAATCATTTTCTCTGCAATAATGTCATGGCACTTCCCTGCATAACTGACTTGCTGAAAAGATTTAAAAAAAGGTCTTTTAAAATAGCTTACAATGAATTACTAATATATCCACTAATATAGTGGACTTTTTTTCCCACAGTACAGCAGTAATTACTGTTTTAGCATTACTGTGAGCAGTAGGTTTAGGGTTGAGGTAGACATTAAAAAAAACAATATAATAGGTAGAAAATGTCATTTCTGGTTTTGGCTGTATGCCTACTTTCATTGAATTTCTTGTAGAGTGTTCTCACGTTGCTTTTATAAAATCCATTGGCTCGTCTTAATGTTTTAAAACAGAAATGTATTTGTGCTACGTCACCGCTACACACTTTTTTTGTGATTATTAGCATATATTTGAATTATTTTTAATTACTTTTCAAGGCAGCATATTGAATTGAGGTTTCTCGATTAAACGACAAAAACTGCGAAACACCTTTGCAACTACATACAGTGCCATAGCAACCAGCAGAAACGCCCTAGCAACACCTTGGCAAACCACTCAACCCTGTCAGAGTCCTGGCAATAAGTTTCCTCACTCGTGTCTTCCAGCAAAACTCTCATTCCTCCCTTCCTTTCTGTTTCTCAGGCATAACAGCAGTCTTGATACCGCGGTTAGATCTGGTGATCTCATTGGTCGGCGCGGTTAGCAGCTCGGCGCTGGCGCTGGTCTTCCCGCCGCTGGTGGAGCTGGTGGCATTCCCCAGTCAGCCTCCTCCTCCTCTCCTGCTCCTCAAAGACCTGTCCATCGCCGCCCTCGGCTTCATCGGCTTCCTGACCGGGACCTATGTAACGCTGGAGGAGATCATTTATCCGGACGACCAAGGACAGACCCGTCTCCATGACGACGGGAACTGGACCACACCCACTACCTCACCGCCCTGAAGGCCACACCCACAAACGAAGGACCAATCAAGGCACAGTTCCGTATTTTGAATACAACACAGACACTCTTTTTTTTTTGCTCTGGGGTGGAGAACTTGTCTTATAAGGGTTGAGGTGGTTTTTTTATAGCTCAATTGGTTTTTCATTCCACAGGCACATGCTGTAGATTGCATGCATGTGTGAGTGATTGATGGTGTGCATGGGAAATATTTCCTTGGTACGGCCTTATGGACTTTCCATGACTCCACCCGGCTCTATATTGAATGGCTTGGACTCCATCAGGCCGGTGGAGCATATAGCATGACGGGCCGTCAGCATTTAACACTGCAGGAGAGTGCCAGAGAAATATTGCACACTAAAGAATGTATGTCTCGCTGACTAGAGGTATTATTAATAAACCAATCGTTTCTCCTAAGGCTTGTGATATTTAATTATTTTTTTCCTATTTCTTTTTTTTTATTTTAGTATTTTCTGAAGCCAACTTGTGTTATATTTTAACAGTGTTATTGTTGGGCTGTGAACGTTTCGAATTTTATAACATACTGTGTATCCAAAACTATAATTAATTTATGACCATTTTTATACTGCTTTCTAGAATGAAGTGGTCGAAGAGTTTTTGAACGAGCCATTTTTAGTAAGTCAAACTAAATTGAAGCTAAAACCATAAAACATAGTTACTTAAATGTTAACTGGAATAAAATAAAACAAACAACATCATCAAAATGAGATTTGTTTTGATGTACAAAACTATTTAGACACAACTTGACAACGATTACTAAAACATTACAATTCTATATAGATATATATGCACAGTTTATAGCATCTCAGTGATGCTAAAATAAGTTTATTATGCAATTTAATGTTTGTGGCTATACTTTCTAAACTGTAATTTATACCATTTTATTCAAGAGCGATGCAAACTGTTAGTCTATTACTGCGAAAGCAATTTTTGCCTTTCACAATTTGAGGGATGAGTCAATTTTCTCTAGTACTAAAAGAGACCGACCTTATTTTGTACCGAACCCTTCGATATTCATGCAACCCTGTTTTCTTCCACTTATATTGTCAAAGCCTTTAATACTGTATATATCTTTTTTTTTTTTTTTGTGCAAAAACGTTATCTGAGTTGCTTTGCTTCCAAGTGAAACGGGATAATCATTGAGGATAAATCTAGGCCATTATGTCAAAAACATCAGGAATTGATTGGATCGTGAAAAATGTGCATTCGCACCAGAACACAGCCCGGGAGGAAAAATGAAGAGGGTTTTGGTGATGTCAGCCGAAAGGAAATTTGTTTCAGTGCCAGAGGAAGTGATTAGATTTTGATGAAGGATAATGAAGACGATATGTTTTAGTCTTTGAACTAAGGTGCGCTGATGAATCGTTCACAATAAGATCGGGACGCGCGTTAAGTTTAACAATGCAATATTCAGGAAGAATGAGCGCCAGTTTGCATTAAATTAAATGTCATAATTGCTCGTTGTCCATATCATAACGGTCATCGGTGTCAGAATTGAAACATGTCTGCCGATTGTCACGTTTAATAAGATTACTTTAAATAGAAATGCGTATCCGTCCAGTTGCCTAAGGTCTGGACGTTTCCGCCTATTTCTGATTAATTAAATAGATCTGAAAAGGCTCCAAAGTGACACCAGACAGCCTTTTTTACTCTCTCTCTTTCTCCCTCTCTCTTGCTCTGGCTTTGGCTCATTAGTCGGGTCTTGTTTATATTCTCCTCATGTTTGCACCTCTCTCTGCAGAAAGCTGGACACCTGACAACTGGCACGCGACAGAGAGGAAGAGAGAGAGAGACTGATAGAATATGAAAAGCGAGAGGCAAAACGCTCGGATCAGAGAGAGATGGAGCAAATTAGAAGCTGAAAAATAGAGGGAGAAAGCGAGGCGTGGAGGGAGGGAAGGAGGAAGAAGGAACGGGGGAGAATTTGCACGAGAGCACCGAGTGCGTGAGGGGAGTCTGTCTGGCACGTGAGGACAAAAATAGACTTCTGCGAGCTAAATATAGCGCAGATCACAGAGCGCGCGAGATGGAGTGAGTAAGAAAGGACTCGCCCGCTCTTTTGGAAATGATTTCTGAAGCAAGCGCACCCTCCTCCATCCACAGGCTCCATTTCGGAGATCTATTTTCGACGTGCACGAAATTTAGCATCTATCATTCAAATGAGAGCAGTAGGACTCATTTTAAAAGCGTGCATAATTCAGAAGGAAGGCTCTCAACGTGATGTGTATTTATAGGCGCAGCCTACGAGAAAGTATATTTAGAGTTTCTTTCTTTTGTCGATCTGACACGTCTGGAGGTCTCTGTCGCGTATGCGTTCGTCTGTAAGGACAGAAACATATGAACGCTTGACTAAAGCGTTGCACGAGTGCTCGTCCCCGTGAACATGCCTAAAGTCAACTGGCAATTGCAAGCCATTGTAGTCAGCAGAAAAGGAAATTAGTTCCAGAGGAAGAGCGAACAGATGTTTTCCAAATTTGTAGTAGCATACACACCATTCACAGAAAACCTTGTGGCTATGCATTGTAAAACAAAATAAAAATAAAATAAAATAAATGTAAAAAAAACAACACTAATATGATTTGTTACTTAAGAGACATTTCTGATCATTCTGCTTACTTTATATATATATATAATTTTTATCAAAAATTCAAAAGAATAGAATTTAGTTCTTTCTGAAATCTCTTTACTGTTATTTTTTACATTTAAAGCATCCTTGCTGAATATAAAAAGGTAGTGCATGTGTTATTTGACCTTTCATATTTCTAGGCGAAGCAGAATATGAGTATATGTACGGCAGCACCTGACTGCATTGTGAAAAATAGGTGCTCTGTATGAGAACAATGTCTCTTGGTCAGAATAAGGTTAATAAAGTGCATTAAAGATGTTATTATGTTCGAGCACCTGAGCTGCAAATGCAGTGTGACTAATTCCTCTAATACTGTGGGATTTTATGACTTCATGACATGAAAACTGACCATAGAAGATCGTTTACACTAATGTCAGCTATATCAGTATTATTATTGCGATCGGACACATTTCAGAATGCACCAGTGTGTGAAATTAAACCTAGCTGGAAGCATTTATACTATTATATCGTATTCCTTTTTTACATTTATTTATTTATAAAAATTGTGCATGCAAAAGTATTCAATAAAGGCGTCCAGCTTGGTACTTTTTAAAACACGACAAATGATGGTATACGTCCAAAAAATGTTTCTTTTTGCATGCATTTATATAAAAATCTTGCAAAAGGGGGATGAAGGGATATAGTAATGTCTGCTACATGATTGTGTGTGTGTGTGTGTGTGTGTGTGTGTGCACAATGAAATGCAAGGCTTTCCGGTGTGTGATGGAGTGAGACGGATGTGTCTACCCGCAGTGATCAGTAATGGATGAGCTGATCCAGGCTTGGCTAAACGTTCAGAGTAATGGATGGAAAGAGCCAAGTCTGTCTAACCGCACACAGAGCATGTCTGTGATGACTGACAGGTCATCTGTGTCTCCCGGAGCAGACCATGTGTCATCGTTACACATCCTCGCTCAAAAAAAAAGCACTCCAATCCATAATCTTCATGCATTTGTGCAAAGGTAACAAAATACGTTTGTTCGTTTGTTTACCCTTCTGTAAATCTGAATGCAGAAAAGTGCCCTTCAGGGATGAGTAAAGCATCGTCCTACCAGGCGTCAAGTGCTTGTTTTGCAAGTCAAATCTGAGACGACGATAGAAAAGACTCAGGAATTGGAGTCACGTATCAAATTATAAGACTGGATTTTGATTTGTGAACAACAATTCCACACCACTGAGGCTAATAAAACATTATGCAGCGATGCGCTTGTCACAAAGTGATGGCAAACCTGAAATATAAGCTCAAAACTGACGGTATCCTAACTAAAGTAAAAGCTACAGGGGACATGCAGCCTCGGCTTTATGTCAAGATAGTTGCCAGAAACTGAGAAAAACAATCTTAATCTGGTCAAACAAAGACATTTATAAAAAAAAAAAAAAAAGGATGTGCTGAATAAAGTATGCATGCTAAGTGCTGTGAACAACAGTAATTGTTCTGCAAACGTGAGTCATTTAATGTTATTTAGTGGATTAAACGCTTGCCTTTTTATGTGACAAAAATGTAGTCGGTGCATTTGTGATTCAAATCTCGTTGCAAATCTGTTTTGTTGTTTCTAACGAGTCCAAAACGGATTAACTTGCTTATTGATTTTCTGCACTATGCATACGGTGGCTGGTTTTTTTTTTTTTTTTATAAATCTTGTTGCTTGGGGCTAATCATAGTTGCTTTCACTGACCTGAAGTTTTTAAAAACCTGTTCGAGTCACTTTGAAGCACAAATCATCCGTGGATTGCATTGAGCAAGTCATGCAGTTGGACAAAAGTGGCTGTTTTTTCCAAATCTGTTCACATTTCTAGAACTGGTTACTGGTTGCTTTTGTGAGTTGCATTTTTGCGAGTTATTTATCCAAGTCAAGGTCAAAGTGCATGTTGTTTTTTCCCCCTAAATTTGTTCAAATCACTTCCAAGCTCATGCGTTTTTTATGCATGCTATACTATGTAATGTACAAATGCTCAAATGGCTACAGCTGGTTACTGATTCATGGTGACATGACTATTTTATTTATTTATTTGTTTCTAATTGTTCAAATCTCTACCAAGCTCAAATGATCTGTGTATTGCGCTCTGCAAATCATGCAATTTACCTTTTAAAGCTACAAATCTTTTGTTTAGGAAGTTGTATTCAAAATGCACTTGGCTAAGAAATGTGGTAAATCTATAGAACGATATCTTTATGTTTATGTCAAGCTCAAGTGTTTTAATTTCCATGATCATTTGTTCTAGCTGATGCTTTTAAAAATCACATGAATCAATTAGCAGTGCATGTATGTTAAAATGCAAGGAGCGACTAAAACACATTCAGCTTCTAATCATGTCTTCTGAAGACGCTTCTTAACGATGTAACTATTCCACAGAACGGTCATATTACTAAGATGTTTAACTATAGATCATTTCTGCTTTTTGAGCGTTTGTGAAATATCCCTTTGTGACTTTTTGTGCACCTAAATTCACTGCGTTCAATAATTCTGCTGTCCTCGGATGATCTATGAGGCTTGCGGTCTCGAGTTGAAAATGAAATACTGCCTGGTTTTAGGAGAATATGGATGATTTGAGCACCTTGTGGGAAAGTATCTCCCTCCGTATTGCATCCACAGTACTCCGGGGCTGAGGTCGTGCCGGGACGAAGAGCTAATGAGTGTTTTTGAAATCCAGTGCGTTTGGTGCGATGTGCTCTTCTGCCTCTGGTGCGAGTATTAACTCCTGTATTAAGCGTAACGTGGGTTGAGAAGAGCTTTAGCGCTCCTGCCAGCTGGTAATTAAAGCAGATGTGAACCTTGCAAGAAGGACAGACTGTGATATTTTCTTGTAGTTTTTAATGAATCAGGGTCAGACTGTAGAGTTTGGTTTTGGAAAAATTTACGCTAAAATCTCGTTCAGGTCATGAAAACACCAGCGTGCTCTAAGATGCATTTCTTCTCCAGGAGGTGGATTGAAACGCACACAAAATGCAAGTCAGCCGAATGTAAATGAGGTAAATGTTTGTTTTGCGGTTCTACATTATGATTTTAAACCTCTGTAAATATTACTGAGCAAATTAAGCACCAACTCTCATCCCATCTGGATAGAAATAGCCGTGATTGCGGTATATAATTTTTTTTCACAACGCTTCCTCTGAATTACTTTGACCTTTGTCGAATACATTAACTGAAGCTAAATTTCTCTCCATGCTGCACGGTGAAACTTCATGATGTATTTAGACCTTTCTGCAGTCGTTATGGTAAAGGAACAGCTGGCGGTTCAAGTAGCGTAGATATTACATCCAAAATGCAAGAGAATTCAATCAAAGCGGAGCGTCCACTTTAGATAATTATGTCAATTGAGACAATTCAGTCCCATCCATATCCATCATTATTCACGTTAGTCTGGATCATTTCAGGTGGTGTTGTGATGCACTCATCCAGACAACAGACAGCTCCACCTTATTAAAATCTGCAGACTTCATGAATTGTAGCTCAAATGTCATTAAGACTCTAATCCCATCTGAAATGATGCTGCTGCTGTCTCACTGCCTTCTGAGGGAGAATAGAGATATTACATCTTTCTTATGAAGAGCTGGCAGGGAAGAGTGGAGGTCTGTGAGATGTTGTAGTCAGGCTGATATTTACATTTATTGATTGAAAAATCAATCAATTTATTGTTGAATTGTATTGTTTTACTGCTGATGATCATGTTCCATCATCCATCCATCCTTCAACCAATCCAATGTTTTTCTTTCCATCTATTTGTGTTTTTCTTTCTTTCTTTCCATCCATCCATTTTTGCTTTTGTTCCATCCATCCAATCATGTTTTTCTTTCTTTCACGAATTCGCACTTCTTCATTTCGTTTAATAAGCAAATTTGGCGTGCTGTCCGGGGCCGAGCCCTGCTGGTTGTAACCCTAGCGAGGCTCGGTCCCGATCGCCCCCTTGAAGATGCGAAGAAAAAAAAAAGGCGGAGAAGGGGAGGACGGAGGGGAAATGCGAAACTGGAATTAGGATAGTAATTAGTATCTGGCGAGTGTAATGGTGATGAGTGATTAACGGGAATCAGCTGTGATAGGCTCTCAGCGCGCTCTTCCCAAACTATGTTAAAACATCCCTTCATCCATCCATCCATCCATTCATGTTTTTCTTTCAATTCATCCATCTATTTGTGTTTTTCTTTCTTTCCTTCCATCCATCCATTTTTGCTTTTGTTCCATCCATCCATGTTTTTCTTTCCATCTATCCCTTTGTGTTTTAGTTCCGTCCATCCGTCCATCCATCATGTTTTTCTTTTTCTTTCCATCCATCCATCTATTTATGTTTTACTTTTTTCTATCCATCCACCCATCCATTTGTCTTTTTGTTGCATCCATCCATTCTTGTTTTTCTTCCTTTCCATCCATCCATTCATCCATTCTTGTTTTTCTTTCTCTTTCTTTCTTTCCATCCATCCATCCGTATTTTTCTTTCCATCCATCCATGTGTCTGTCATTCTATCCATCTATCCATCTATCTATCTAAAACGAATCTTGTTGTCGCATCAGAAAATAGAGCTAATCCGCAGGTCACTGAGTCTGTTGTCCTCTTATTCGGCACTGGTGCAATGATTAAAACTCACCTGGGCTTTTCTGTGCGTGAAATAAAGTAAAAGGTACCGCTGTTTGCTAAGTAAACTGACTATAACATTAGATACATTTATCACTTGTTCCATTCCTTAAGAATAAATATTTGATAAGCTCAGTCTCTTTTTGTACCACCAACAGTCACATAAAAGCGGACCAGCACAGACAGAACGCTGCCTCAGGAAACACCTCAGCGTCTCATTCTTCAAGCAGGTACCCACACGCTGTGAAACTCCTCAGTTCCTCAGGTAATTCCGCAGCCAATTAGGAACCATGCCAGCGTGGACTGCATAACACTGCGCACGGTCAAAGAGGATTTCCTGATCAGGAGCCGGACTAAGCTGCACATCTGCCTTTTAAAATGGCAACTAGAGATTTGCTCTCGTTTCATGTATTGATTTTCCATTTAGCAGACTTCACAGCAGTAAATAAACACACATCGTTTGTATTGCAAAAAAAGGACATTTTTCTGGGATTCGTCCATCATTAGTCTTGCGTAATTTCGTTTATCTGCAGAAAAGCAGACCGGAGAGCCGTAGCAGTCCATCAAATGCGTGAACCTGTTGATTTTTCATTCAGTACAGCGACACTGGCAAAGAAAATCGTTACTTGCAATTTGGAGACATTACTGCAAATTAATTTTACGCAAACTTTCATCGGTGTTTAGCTGACACAAATGGCAGTTGTTTGCTGTTGTGTGTGTGTACTGGCGGGCAGGACAGCCAGCCGGAGATGTAATACTTGTTTGGATGATGTGTCTTTATCAGTCCAGTGTCCTGGCAGATGGCTTACTGAACCCTAGTGACACCGTGAGTGTGTGTGTGTGTGTGTGTGTAAAAGAGACAAACACCAGCTGGAGCTACAGTCTCAGACAGTTGAATGATTGACCTCTTTGACTTCAGCTATCCTCTGGTTCTTTATCTCTCTTTCTCTCTCTAACACATAAATTCTATCTTCCAGTTAAAGATAAAGACGTCTGGTTCCCATCCAGAGCCAAAAGTTAAAGTTCCTGCTGGAACACGGCAGAATGAAAGCAGGGTGTTTACTTTGGGATATCGACGTTAAAGGAATAGGTCGGCCAAAGATGAAAAGTCTGTCAATGTTTATTCACCGTCACGTCGTTCCAAACGACTTTCTTTCTTCTGCAGGAACATTCTTTCCACAAACCTCAAAACACAGCATAAAAGTTTCAGAAATGTAGTCGATATGAGCTTTGTTTCAAACCTGCGATAGCTTTATTTCAAGTCAAACAGACATGCAAGATCCAAATTTGCTGCATTTCCAGTGGATAAACACTTCAGTTTTAATCTGATGAGAGGAACAGCCTATGGTTTCCACCACCGAATAAAATAAAAGTCACAAAAACCTTTCAATTCAGACTTGTATGGAAGCCCATTTTCACATCTGAATAAAAAAGGTTAAAAAAATTTAAGTTTATGACTTTATAACTCACAATTCTGATTTTATATCATGCAATTGTGAGAAAAGTCTGAATTTTGAGTAAAAAAAAGTTTATTCAGTGGTGGAAACAGGCTTCCATAAACTTTTTAAATAAAATTTATTTAAATTTTATAAAATTTTTACTTTTTTGCATCTCAAATTTTAATTAAGAGAAATAAACAGTAAGTGTGAATTTTTCTCACGATATTTCCTTTTTCTCAGTTCAGTTTTTTTGAGTTCATTTGGATTTATGAGATATAAACTTTGAGATATATAACGAGAAATTGAGATAAGTTGCTATTACATGTTATTTTTCTGGTGGAAACAAGTGTTTTCACTATATTTTGGATTTTAATATCCAGTGTAGAGTTGATGTTATGCAGCTCATTCAGTGAATCGCTGACGACTCATATTCCCTATAAAATCTTAAAAGATTCCCATTTGAGCTAATTAGCTACACAATCTTCCACAAAGTTTCATACAAAACTTTTAAGGTAGTTCTTTTTTCAGCTAAGAACACATTTTCACTTTCGTTATACAGACAAGAACAGTTATGACTTCGCTTCCTATGTTCCACTGAAGAAAAAGAAGTTTTATGTGTTCGGCGCGGCATGATGACAGAGTTTTCATTTTTTGGGTGTGCTATTGCACCATCACGCTCTGGAGTGATGGACAGTGGTAAAGGCATGTGGCAGACCTTGTCAAAATCCTCCAATGAGAAAGGATTGGTGGCCTGCAGTGACAGATGTGTGTATGGTGTAATAGCTAGAGACAAACACAAGGCACAGCTGGAAACCATATTAGTGTGTGTGTGTGTGTGTCTCCTTTTTTAGCATTTCAAATATTCCATTATTTCAGACCCAAAGTATAAAGAATAGTATAAAAAGAAAGTATGAAAATGATTAAATTGCACATTATAATTCATAATTTTTTTTAAAGTTTAACATACACTGCCATTCAAAAATGACTATTTTTATACTGTAATTTATTCCTGTGATGCAAAGCTGAATTTTACAGTCTTCAGTGTCACATGCTCCTGAAGAAATAATGTGATGGTTTGTTAATAATGTTAACAACAATCATGCATATACTGTATATATATATATATATATATATATATATAGGATTGTTTGAGGAATAGAAAACATTTTAAAATAGTAAACTTAATAGAAAATGTAAAATTATAAATGTCTTCAGTGTCACTTTTAATCAACTTTTTTTAATGCATTCTTGCTGAATAAAGTTTGAATTCTTTCACACACACACACACACACACACTTATTAAAATCAGTCAAATAACAACTTTTTGAGAATGACTTGTGTGGTTTGTGAAGTTCCTGTATTAATCTTGTTTAGTGTGATTGGATATTGATTTCGTTGTTAAATATACTAAATCTGTAATGATTGAAACTGAGGCGTGCGGATCCAAGAGCAAAATTCCTTTCATCAGGGTCAACAAGCAGGGTCAACACACGGGCAAACAGATCAATAAAGGCAATGCAGAATCGAAGTCGGGGTACACGGGCAAATATCGTGGCAACCAGCAAACAATCACAATCCAAAACCAGGAGATCAGGGAAAGAAACGCTCAGTAATGACAGTGGAAACAGATTCAGAGAACAGAAATCAGAGTGAGACTGTGGTTATATGCAGTGGTTAATGAGTGAGTGGCTGCAGCTGAATGTGAACAGGCGTGGTTGTGCAGTGCATGCTGGGAAATTGAGTCCGTGTGAGTGTGAGGTGATGCGAGTGCCCTCTAGTAGCGCTTGACAGGCTGGAAGTGTTTTTTTACTTTTATTGAACCGTCAAAGTTTATGAACAATGTTTACTAGACAGCAGATCGATATTATACTGGAACTATACGCATGCAATAAACACGGCTATATATGGCTGAAGAAAAAAAATGATAAGGTAATGAAAAAGGCCTTTTACATATTCTCTGCTGAGAAATATTTCATTCGCAACAGGTTTTTTCTTTCCTCATGCGATCCATGCGCCATTTTAATCATGAGAGGGCTCAGACCTCTTTGTGAGAAAATGTTTTAACATTTTATTGCTTGAAGTGATCAATAAAGCACCTTGGGAGGTCGGTTCACTCTCAAATCCTTCTCTTCTGCTCTTTTCCACTTCACTTCAGGAAATTTTCAAGCTGTTTATTTGCTGAAAATCTTCCCCTCTGCCTTTGCATTTGGATTAAAGCACAAGGAATCATGTGGACTGCTTTCATGGTCCCATTTTAATAATAAAAACTATATAGAGGAATTAAAAATATAGTTTAAACCTTCAAAGTATATTTTAAAACCTATTTCAAAGGCAAGAAAAACATTTCCAATTTTACAGTAGCCTACATTTTATACGCACATAGACACTAGTGCTCTCAAACATTGTGTGTACTCTATTTATTTATTATTTATGAAAACAAACATGTGGATGTGTACATTTAAGAAAAATGTGTTATATATTTATAAAAATATTTATAAATGATATTTGTAAAATATTTATGTATGCATAAATGTATTGATGTAAATATTAATATTGCATAATAAATGTACGCAGTATATTGAAACACTGGGCAAAATACATTTAGATGCTTTTAAAAATGTATTTATATTTTCACAAAAATATATATTAGTAAATATTTTTGGCCTTTTTAAAAAAACAATTTTAAAATGTGGATCTCTTTTTATTATGTAGGTTTGGAAGGACAAGAGAATGCATAAATGATGACTA
>JAUCMS010000025.1:16072525-16106247 GCA_032357445.1 Enteromius radiatus | reverse complement strand
ATACTTAATAAATATACACAGTATATACAAATATATTATGTAAAGAAAAACTTTTATTTTGGATGCGATTAATCGCAATTAATCATTGCCCAGCACTAATATATATATATATATAATAAACATCAAAAATGGTAAAATTTGACTTCTAAAAAAGTCCAAATTAATTAATGTATATTATATAACATAATTTTATATTTATATTATGTAATAATAATTAATACATCAGCAACAACAAAAACATCTTAAAATATGCTAAAGTTTGAAATTACAGAAAATTGTGCATATGCATGAAATACTATTAAAACTGTGAAAAATGCATGAACTTCAAAGAAACTAAGGTTTATGGTCATTTTGATTCTGAAGTATTGTTGGTTTTAAATCCCAACGCTTCATTTTTATAGTTTTAATGACTTCTCTATCATTCAAAAATGTAATAAATAAAAAAAAGCCATTAATAATACAATTAAATAATTCTATTTTAGACAAAAACTCAATTGCATTATTATTAAAGTATAAACAAACTAATTTAAATTAATAGCTCCGTGATAACTGAATGGCAATTCTTGAAGGGGTTTAGCAGACTTCAGTTTGGACTTTATTAATGTGATGTATGCCTAATGGAAACACAAAGCAATGGGTCAGACGCTCATATACCTTGAACAGGCTGCTCTGCTGGTGTGTGTGTCCGTAGGTGAGTATATCAAAGGCATCCTGGTCCGTGGCGTGGATCTGACCGATTACACCACCTGGAAACTCGTCCTCCATGGTCACGATGTGCACGTGTAGAGGTGATGCCACTGGCTTGTGAACGCTCTCCTCTATCACACGAACCAACACGGTCGCCATCGACGACAGCGCCGGCCTGCCCGAATCACTGGCCTGTGAGGTGAAACAACGGACAGCAATTGGCTGAATCAAGTGTCAATCAAACCATAGGATAATCAAGACACAGAAATATTATTTGGATTAAATCTAAATTCTTGTGTGATTTGAATGTAATGGATCAGTTTACATTAACTAATCACATCCAAAATAAATGTTTTTGTTTGCATAATATATATATGTGTGTGTTCTGTGTATTTATGATGCATATATAAATTCACACACATGCAAATATTATGAAAATACTGTCATGTATTTGCATGTCTATGTTCATATTAATAGAATATATATTATAAATAAATGTATTTAATAAAAAAGCATAAAATATTTTTTTTAATATATATTCATGCGTGTGTGTGTATTTATAAATACACAATAAATATACACAGCACATGTACATTTTTATTCTGGATGCGATTAATCGGAATTAATCATTCAATCAATAATTTTTAAAAATATTTTGGTCCAGAATTCCTCTTTACCTGTACGTGAATGACATACTCTGTGCCCTCCGACCTACGAAACACCTTATTGGACGTCAGCAGCCCCTCTCTATCCAGTTTAAACCACGCCCCCTCATTTCCTGATAGGATGTGGAAATGAAAAGGCGGGCCGTTGTGGCTGGCGTCCTTATCGATGACGGACAGCTGTAGGACACTCGTTCCCAAAGGCTTGTTCTCCTGTTGATGAGTAAAGCTCACATTAAACTGCTGACGTGACTTGAACGTGATTGGCTGATTTAGCTGCCACTCATTAGCGCACCTGTATTACTGCAGTGTGATTGGCTGGGGTGAAGGTGGGTGGGTTGTCGTTGACGTCGAAGATATCGATGTTGACCTGAACAGTTGAGGACATCGCAGGCGTCCCGCTGTCTAGAGCTCTGACGGACAACGAGTAACCAGCCATCTACAGATACAGAGCGAGAGGGCTTTAAAACGTACAGAATAAGAGATGAAAAGAAAGTACAAAGTGAGGAGATGAACACACATTTCTATATTCTCTTTCACCCTCACTGTGTCATAAATAGTTCATGACAGACTGAAGGATGATCTGAAGCTCCATACATACAGACACACAATCTAGCTTTGTATCTCTTTGCTGTCAGTTTCTCTTCTTTTTGCTATTTTTCATCGGGTTTTCTTTTTTTTTTTGGACATTTGTGGCATTTTATTCAGATTTTAAACTCCACTTATAACGTTAAGCACTATTCAGAAGGGATTGGTTTTCTAAATGAATCATTATTTTCTCTTTTGTTGAAGCTTAGTTACAATTAATGGACTTTATAGGATTTACACTGAACGTTTAAAGAGTATGTCTACATCATTCATCAAAGTCTTATTTCAAAAGCGCTTGGAAATGATCTGACCCCTTTTAACCATCTATAACTGAACAGACTCTGTAATCTGAAGACAACAGTGACTTCATTAAGCTAATTGACTTGGGAGTGAAGAGAGAGTCTGAATGTAATCTAAAGAAACTATAGCACCATCTAGTGGTTGCAGTTATATAACATCATGTACCACTAGCCAAGCTGGTGAAAATCCTTTTAATAATTAAAATAAAGAAAGAGAATTTTTTTTTTTTGAATAATTTAGTTTTTATAAGATATTAATGTTTTTATTAAGCAAGGACACATTAAATCTATCAAAAGTGGCAGTAAAGACATTCAAAATGCTACAAAAATTGTAAAATAAATGTTGTTTTAAAAAAAAAAAGAAAAAAAAAAAAAAAAAACCTGGAAAACTTATCAAATTATTAAATGAAAAGGAAGTTATGATTACATTTCACAACTTTTTACTGTATTTTTACTGCTATAAAATGCTCAAAGGACTTGATTTTTATACAGGATCCATTCCAAACTTTCCAAAAAATCAATGTTCCAAATTTTACTTAATCAATGATCAAAGCATATGCTTTTCTAGTGCAAACTCTAAATTCATAATCTCCACATTTTAAAAAAAATCTTTTATGTAATGGTTTCATAGGTGTAATGCTATTATTGTAATCTCACACACCTGGTGAATCTTTCATATTAAATGAAACACTGTGACACTGTGTCAGTTATTAAAGGCTGTCTGCCATGAGGGATTAGATTTGTTTCTCCTCTTCATCTGGTCCCTGATCAGTGTCATTTAAACTAAAGTCTTTGTACGGATTTTGTCCTACTTAATGCCTTTATGTCCCTGTCACTCAGTTGTCATGGTAACAGTCACCGTGGCGACGTCCCACGTCCCTCACCGTTTCTCGATCCAGCTGCTTGTTGACTTTGATCTGGCCCGTGATTGGCTCGATAAAGAACTGGTTCTCTCGGTCGCCGCTGACGATGGAATACAGGATGTCGCCATTTGCCTGGCTGTCAACATCTTCTGCGGTCACCTAGGCAACCACAGCAAATCATGACGCGGTTCGCAAAGACACGAAAATAAGACGTATGTGAATTTCACGAGCGGTTACCTTGACCACGGTGTCTCCGATGTTAGCGTCCTCACTGATGGATACGCTGTAGGCGTCGCGGCTGAACATGGGAGCGTTGTCATTGACATCTGTCAGGTTGATGTTCACCATGGTAACAGCACTAAGGGGCGGAGTCCCACCATCAGTTGCTTCCACTGTAAGGAAATAATCCTTGCAGGACTCGAAGTCCAGCGCTCGAGATACAGAGATAGCACCTGCACGTGGTATAAGTTTTATACTTTAATATAAACATAACAATAACTATATTTAGAAAATAACAATACTTTTTATACTTATGTCTGGGGCATCATAGGCATCTTCAACATTTAATTAGTTAATGTTGTTCGTCATATTTTTTTACTTTTTTTTTTCAGTCATAGATGCATTCAAACATATTTGGCCATTACAGTCACCAGTGTTTGGGGTTATGTAATACAAGTTACATAATCAGAAGGGCTCTCATAGGTGCATTTAAACTTGTCATGTCTGTATGTCTGGTTTAAACATTTTTTGGGCATTTATATAAACAGTATATTATATATATATTATTACAATTTGTTTCTTATGTTTTATATTTAACATCTCATATTTATTTCTGTATAGCATAAATAATAATCTCATGTAATGCATCTCACCTGTGTTCATGTTAATGGTGAAATGGCCCTGCTGGTTCCCGGATCGGATATTGTAGTAAATATCAGCGTTGGTGCCAATATCTTTACTCGCAGCGTAAACCTGTACCACTTCCGTACCCACTGCCACATCTTCAGGAAGCGTGGCCAGATAGTCCCTCCTCTCAAACACGGGCGGATTGTCATTAATGTCCAGAACCGTGATCGTTATGTTCGCCAGAGAAGAGAGGCGAACGGGAACGCCTTGATCGGAAGCACGGACCGATATATGGTATGAAGACTGAACCTCGCGGTCCAGCAAACGCTCCAGAGAAACGATCCCAGACGACTTATCAATGGAGAAGAACCCATCAGCTGAATCCACAAGAGAATACACCACTTTGCGATTAACACCTGTAAAATAAAACACATGCAAAATCCATTCAGTTTTTATGGATAGTTGACGTATCAATGTGACAGCAAAAACGTAACATTGAATATAAACCTCTCATATGCTATTTGTAACTCTATATGGTAACACTTACAGTACAGTAAGCTATTCTAGGTGTAACCTCAACCTCTTCAAAGATACATTTTTATCATGTTATATGTTAAGCTTGTTAATATCACACCATAGGACACAGTCCAATTATTATTTGACAATTACCAATATGCCAATATATTTCTTTCATCATCTGCTATTAACTAAAATTGTACATTTTCCAAGCCGTCTCGTCTCAAACGCATTAAAATGACATGCTCATACCCAGATCAGGGTCTATGGCTTGTATTCGGGTCAGCAGAGCTTTAGTGGCGGTGTTCTCGTAGACGCTAGCGGTGTAATGGGGCATGCTAAACATCGGCGGACTGTCATTCACGTCCAAAAGCAGCACCAGAACCTCGGCCTCGCACCACAAACCGCCGCCGTCCGTCGCACGGGCAACCAGAGAGTACTGAGCGACCTTTTCACGGTCCAGCGCCGCGGCTGTCTTCAGCTCGCCTACACAACAACGACAGAAAAAGAGACTGATGAGCAAACAGCAGCATTACAGAGAGGACATTTCTTCAAGCCGGACTCACAAACCTGTGTGTGGGTGTATGATGAAGTCTTCCGCTCCGGAACCGAACAGGGAGAACTGGATCTGCGCGTTTGCACCCGCGTCAGCGTCTGTGGCTTTGACCTGGAGGATTTGCTTATTTATGGCGACGTCTTCCGACACGGACACCGAGTACACGGCCTGCAGGCACAAACACACTCACTATAGAGCTCAGATCAGGGCTTCAAATCCAGGTTGGCTTGTGCTGTTAAGAGTCAAGAGCTCATGTTTTCAGTGCCAAAAACAGAGAGCGAAATTAAAACGTTTTTTTAAACACTGAGGTCTGCAGGACTAATTATTATTTGACTAACTGTTTTTGAACTCAATTTGAATAATTGATTTGAACATATCTGACCATCCTTGATTAAATTTATTTTTTAATGGTTTTACTGGGTTATAATGGAAATTGTATTGGTTTTAATAAAACTGTACCCTGTGGGTCTTTATTAAAGAGTAGGTCATGTGGTATTTTAAAGTGTCCTAAAATTGTGCTGGAGTCC
This sequence comes from Enteromius radiatus, assembly GCA_032357445.1. Lineage (NCBI taxonomy): Eukaryota > Metazoa > Chordata > Actinopteri > Cypriniformes > Cyprinidae > Enteromius > Enteromius radiatus. Next base: position 16,100,703 of record JAUCMS010000025.1, on the reverse strand, counting down.
CCTACAATAGGTTTAAATGCATCTATTAGGTCAATTCTCAAAATATGCATTTAATATTAGAATAATTTTGCATTGATTTTGAAACGGTTGGTTTGAATCAATTTGAATCTTACGGTCTGTAAACCCCTCCCATAATTCATAAGTCATTTTTGACCATTACAGGCAAATATGAATGATCTGAATTGATCAACTTGGGCAAAACGAGTGCATGCTAATTTTTTTTCCCCCTTCGAAGGCATATTAAAATATTCAATCATATCTGGCGATCATACAAACATTTGAAAATCTGATTTCAGAATCAGAATCATATTTTGAACATTTTCCAGCATCGTACAGTGTATGCATATTGAATATTTATTTATTAATTTTTTTAAGCATTTAATTTGATCATTTTAGCACATTAGATTTTCTTGGCCATTGCAGGTACCTTAAAAATAATCAAATCAATCACTTTGGCGATAATAGGTATGTATGAAAATCCATTTCTGGCCATCAAAGGTACATGCAAACATTTATGGCCATTGTAACAATTCTAAAAATCATAAATAATTTTAAACTATCATATTCTGAAATTTGAAATGTTTTGCCACTGGAGGAATATTTTAAACAGTAAATGTTTTGGGCCATTACAGACATGGAAGAACATCTAATTTGAACATTTTTTGCCATTGCAGGTATACGCAAAACTTTCTGGTTATTGTACGCACATTCAAACAATGATTTATGATTTATGCCCATCATAGACACATTTAAACTTCTGATTCAAATGTTTCCGCCCACTAAAGGTACATTCAAGCATTTCTGGCAATTCCTGCAACACTCAAATGTTCACATTGAACGCTTATTTTGAACATTTCTGACAATCACAGGTGCATCAACACTCCAACACTCTTTTTTTTTATCCATTACAGGCATGTACAACCATCTGATTTAATCATTTTGGGCCAGCATGGGTGCATTCAGACAATATTTGGCAATCACGGGCACATCTGAACATCTCATTTGAACATTTTTGGACATTCAAATGCTTTTGGCCATTGTAGGCACGGTCAAACTCTCAACGCAATCCTTTTTGGCCATCACAGGCATGTCTGAAAGTTTGAATTGAACGTTTTGGCAGCAGTAGATGTTGAACGTTTTCGGGCGCATCTGAATGTTTGGTTTGGGAATCAACATGTTGCAATGCAAACACTTTTGGACATTTTAGTTCAAATGCAACCATATTCCAAAAAAACTCTATACATTTCCTTCATGTATACACATTTTGCCTATATTTTCTATACATTTCTAATGCTCCAAAATCTAAAGTTTTAAGGCTCAGCCCAAATGCCCCCTGCTAAACAGACTGGCCTAATTCTCAGCTTGACCTTATTTCAACAAGGTCATGTTTTATGCTCATAGATAATTTCCCCTGCACGTCTTGGCTGCAGTACGTGGAGTCACTGGCTCCAGAAATATTCCTGGCTTTGGTTTGTAATCATTCATGTTTACCATGTAGATTTGAAACTGTCAAAAACTGCACTAATTAGATTTGTACCCAACTGAAAAACAGTTCCCCCGAATCAGCTTTTGGGTTTTTACTTACCGGGTCACAGACGGGGCTGTTGTCATTGGTGTCGATGACCATGACCTCTACGGTTGCCGTGGAAACATGGAGTCCGTCTGTTGCCGTGACATTGATGAGGTACCGTTCTTGCTCCTCGCGGTCTAACGGCCGTTTAACGTACAGTTTCCACTCTCCCTGAACCAACCCGAGAGCAAACACCCCTCCTCTGTTTCCACCTACACACACACACACACACACAAGAGATTATACCGGTCAGTTACTCTCTCAACAATCTGTGACAATTTAAGTAGCAATAAAATCCACTACCAATTGTAACGCAACACACGCTTGCTTCCAGGATTATCTGCAGTTTTAATAACCTCCATTAGTCCTCTCGATGATGGCATACTCATTAGTATGAACTATAATGATATTCACGTTTAAATTATCAACACTGCCATCAATTAGGTCCTCGTAACAGCCTTCCTGATTTATCACAGGGTCGGCAGCCGTACCTGGCTCATTAGGACAGGTCATGTTTTAAATCTCAAGCAGACAGAGGTGGAAAGAGAGAAAAAATGAGGACGAGGGAGTGAGCGAGAGTTAAATGGAAACGACTCTATAATCAAAGCAGCCGCGTTGACAAGCATCCAATTACTGTACACTCATAGCACAAACACACGCTGCCTTATTCATCTAATAAAGAGTGTAATTTAACTCAGCTGGGGGCTGATAACACAGAACAGCTTCTATCAGAGACGCATCAACAAAGGCCTGGACGCCTTCCGACTCCATTTCTCTCAGCCCACGCTCTCGCTCATCGGGACTTTCACACGCTGCATGCTTTTTCTGTGCTTCATAGAGATAGCTTACATTTCATTTTCTTGCAGGCTTTTTTTCCATGCACACTCAATGCTTCAATGTATTTGGGCTCTTTAAAGCCGACCATAGTCTGAATGCAACTACTGTATATTAAATAATAAAAATTTAAAAAAGTATCATAGCATAGTAATTAAATGTGCTTTGTTGTTGTTCTTTTTTAAACATGCAATAAATGTACTGTAACACTTAAATGTTACAAAAGCATCAATGTTTCTAAACAAAAGTAAGAAGCACGCCCATTAAATGATAAATAATAAATGTCAGCATATGATTTCTGAAGGATCATGTGACTGAACGATGCTGAAAATCCAGCTTTGCCATCACAAATGATATTATATTTTAAAATAAATTCAAATAGAAAAAGGTTGCAATAATATTTCATAGTATTTCTGCTTTAACTGTATTTATGTTAAATGCAGCCTCACTGAACATAAAAGCCATCTTTTAAAAATTGAATATGGAATAGAATGCAGGCAGAATTGCATTAGAATTTGATTTGAATTGTTATAGTTGGTACTTTATCTAGTCAAACACAGACCTATACTCTCTAAAAGATCATATTTCATTCTTCTTGCCAACCAATTAAAATCATTGGATGTGTTTCCAGCCATTTCCAGTCAGTTCTGGTCGATTAGCCTTTCTGCGATGACCTTTCACCTTTACGAGGCAGCAACATGAAGAGCTATTTAACGGCTGTTAAATCAGAGCTGTTACGGCGGGGATATTCAGCACTATATTGTTAAGCTGAGATATACAGTGCGCCGGTCTAACATGGTTTAAGATATCTTTTATGAACCTTTAAACGACTTTCAGCAAAGAACCTCTAAATAAAAGTTCAAATCATCCAATTAACTACCATAGAGTAACTGTTTACTGTTTAATTGCTCTGTGCTCTGTTGAACACACCCCGAGAGGGGAATTTACCCAGAATGCTCTGGCTTCCTAAAGAGAATAAAGACATTTGGGTAACTGAAATCGGTTTGTATATTTGTCTCTTTCCTCCCCCCGGTGTGTATTATGATACTGCGGTTCTCTGAGCCAGTTTGTGCCGCTGGGCTGTGAAAAGTGTATTAGAGTCTGTCTGACCTTTGAGTTTGTCTTGAACTAGAGGATTTAAACGTTATGAAAGTGTGGACTGTAGGGAAGGAGACTGAGAGAGAAGAGGAAACAGACTATTCTCAGTAGAACGCATGCCAACTAAACGAGGGTTCATGTCACAAAGTTTACTTTAGTTTACATGCCGTGGGCCACCGTTTAATTAAAGGGATAGTTTAGTTATGAAGATGTAACGTTGTTTGACTCTCTTTCTGAAGCCTGCATTATTTTCAATGCAATTACCATCAATGAAATGAATATTTTAGACTTTAAATGACATTAAAACGTCACAAAAGTGCACTTATTTACATTTATACTAACAATAGGAGACTTTAGGCTTTTTTATATTTTATAATGATTCATTTTTAGTTTTTTTTTTATTTGAGCTCTTGAAAATATACAAAAACTGGACAAAAACTGTGTGTGTGTGTGTATATTTAAGACACATACACATAAGGTTACATAGGCAATTATTGTTATGTATTGTATCTTATATGCATTTATATAGTTAAATAATGTGTATTGAATGCACTGTAAGTCCTTTTTATATAAAGTGTTTGCCAAATACATAAAAGTAAATGTAAACGATATTTACATATGGGAGAGAAAGACAATACTCGGAAAACGATCCCCAGTAGAATGTACACCAACAAAAAGCAACTAAACAATTTCCTGTGTCACAATATTTACTTTAGCTTCAATGTTGTGAGCTGTAATTTAGTTAAGAGTCAGAGGCTTGTGTGTGTTGTGTGCGGTAAATCTTGTTAAAAATACTGCTCCTGCTGGTGGCAGCACAGTCTAAATCATGATCACAGCATAAAGGTTGAGCTTAATCGAAATTCTGTTCAGGCCGAGAAGTGTGTTTCTGTGTGTGTGTGTGAGAAAAAGCATGAATTATAGAACAAGGCAGCTCCCTAATTCAATGTTATGAGTTTCTGAGCGCCTAATTTACAAGTGTGTGTTGCTGAGGAGCATGTGCAAGGTGTGTATGTGTGTGTTTGTGTGTGTGTGTGTGTGCAATCTGTTCCTTGTCACCAAGCAAGATGTTCAACACTGGCTGAATATAAAGGTATATTTAAAGCTGGCTGAGTGAGATGCTGATAAGGAGGAGGTTTATATTTGCCCTTTTCAAAAACTCTATCCACCTAAACTACAGCTTTCGGAAATGTCACTGTATTATGTTTCGTTCGTGAAGTGATGCGCTTCCGCATCGCAAATCCCAGCGGTGTAATTTGCATGCGGTTGCATCACAGCTTTAATAAAATCTGTATAAAACGAGTGTGGTTTTTCGCTCGAGCAAGAAGTCAGTCTACATCCTCCCACAAAATCCAGCTAGTAGCCCTTGAGCGAATAATCCATTATCAGGAGAGGATGAATGAGGTGTAATTACTGTGGACTTCTGACATTCCATAATAGCGTTGTTCTACATTATGCTTACATGCAGAACAAGGCTTGAGAAAATCAAGCTGTGTTTAGATTGAGAGCACACAGATACGGTATTTGGCCAACAGTATAGGACACGTACAGTACACTATATGTGCTTGTTGAACATATTCAAAACAATGAGAATTTAAAAAAATAGTTTGCCTTTTCTCTGCCTGTCTTTATGGAGGATTTTCTACTAAAAGGTTTGTCTATGCAGACTGCATGGTTGTCACCTGCATACGTAAAATGAAAGCTTTTAGCTTGAGCTGAAGAGGAAACATTCTTTTCACACACACAAAGTATCATAGAGAAGCACTTGTTTTCAGAGAATGCATCTTTTTTATGTGTGTTTTGTTGTACAACACCGGCAGATTTTATTATACTTTTTTTTTTTTACTGGCTTTTAAATTTATATTTAAAGTGCCCCTATTATGGATTTTTAAAATTTACCTTCCATTAGTGTGTAACAAAAAAATCCCTAAACAACATGTTTAATTTGAAACTAACTTGTGCATGAAGTTATTGTCTCTCAAAAGAAAGAATAGACTCAAAACAAGTTGTTTTTATAAGAAGTTCCAAAATGAAAAATTTGCTTATCGCTCTCCCACTTGGGTTCGATGGTCTGAATGAAAATGCAATTTCTCCTCTAGGTGCCGCTTTAGGAGTGTTAAAAACTCACAAACACTGATTTAAAATGAAACTGACCAATCACCGGAGGGGTTTGGAAAAATTAATCATTGAAGGAATCGTTTGGAAGTCAAATAAGATAAAAAATAAATGCATATCATACGAAAATGAAAGTGCTTTTTCGCAGTGTTGAAGGTCATGCATTGTATCAACGGTTTTAGTTCTTACCTGTTATATGATAGGTGACTTGTCTGTTTCCAGGCGAGCTGTCATTGTCCCGTGTGTTCAATACTGCCACCACTTCACCAGGTGCATCACTCTCACGAACACTTCCGAAGTAACGGGGCTGAAGAAACTGCGGCATGTTGTCGTTGGAGTCACTCACTGCTATAGTTATAGTTGTTGAGGATGACTGGCTAGCAGGATCTCCAAGATCAAATGCCCAGACTGTAAGACTATGGGCGGGGCTCTGTTCATGATCCAGCCCTTTCAGTGTTGATATCCAACCAGAGCTGCTGTCGATTGTAAAGTAGGCTCCATGCTCTTCAATGTCCTCCCCGCCAGAACCACCAAGCAACCCAGGTGGAGCAAGACTGTAAGTCACCTGCCCATTAGCTGCCCAATCAGGATCCAAAGCTCGTACTTGCAGAATCCTAGTTCCAGGAGAAAGACCCTCGGTGACTGATGCCTCGTAGTTATCGGACTCAAACGCTGGTTTGTTGTCATTGACATCTTGTACTTTAACCTCCACATCCACAGCTGAAACTGCATCCAAACGTCCCTGCTGCAACATTGCCATCACTTTGAAATGATAAGCCGGTGTCTGCTCTCTGTCCAGTGCTTTGTCTAGTTTGATCATGCCAGTTTCTTTGTCAACCACAAAGACTCCATCGCTGTTACTCTCTGGAGTCTGTCCTATCACCGCTGAGAAGCTTACAGGTAAGGACGAGTGGCTAGTTGAGGTATGTAGATGCACTGCTCCCAACAAGGATCCAATGGCCATGTCCTCTGGGACGGTAAAGGAGAACTGTGGCTGGCTGAAGGAAGGTATGTGGGCATCGGCAGACAAAACATGTATGTAGACTGACACAAGGGAATGTTTAATAGGTACTCCTCCATCAGAGGCTTTAACAAAGAAGGATAGTACAGATCCACGCAATGGGGCGAAGTTGCCTTTGGTCACAACCCAGCCACTGTCTGGGTCGATATCCAGAAGTTCAGTAACCTGTAGGCTTGCTTCACTGTACAGGCTGTAGCTTACCTGTCCATTGGCACCTTGATCTAGATCCCAAGCTTGTACTTGCGTGACAAGGGTACCAGGTTCAACCTCGGACCGCACGCTTGCATGGTATTCCGAGGCACCAAACTGTGGAGCGTTGTCATTCTCGTCCAGTATGGTAACCCGGACACTGCAATATCCAGATCGGCCACCAGCATCCACAGCTGCAATGGACAGCACCATCTCAGTTTGTTCTTCCCGGTCTAGACGTTCAAGAGTTGAAATTTGTCCATTGCCATCAATACTGAACAAGTCCCGAGAGGAATCTGAGAGCAGCACATACTTCAACTCCCCAAATGGTCCAGGGTCAGCATCTTGTGCCCTGATTGCAATGACCTTTGATCCCAATGGTGCGTTCTCCCGTACGTCGGCCTCGTACAAGCCCTGAGTGAACTGGGGGGCATGTAGATTAGCTCGCTCTACCCGAACATGCACTTGTGCAGTACTGGTAAACACTCCATCGGACACACTTACGTTTAGGGTGATGGTGGAAGGCATGCGCTGCAAGCGTCTCTGGCCACTCAGGGTAAGGACACCTGAGGCAGAATCAAGCTCAAACAACATCCTTTCGTTTCCAGACACCAGGCCATACTGCAAGCGTTCTGCATCTGAGCGGTCTGCATCGGAGGCCTGGATGCATGTAACAAAGTGGCCTTTTGGTGCCAACTCATTGATAGAGGCTTCATAGAGGAGTTGGTTAAATACTGGAGCATTGTCATTTGTGTCTGTGACATCGACTGTGACCCATACTTCGCTGCTCAGTGGGGGAAAGCCATTATCTGCTGCCTTGACAAGAAACACATAGCGCTGGATGGTCTCATGGTCCAAGGAGCGAGCTGTCAGAATGAGACCACTGCTGCTGTCGATGTGGAAGTGGTCTGTGCTGTTGGTGCGGTCTGGAACGATTTGGTACCGGACAGCAGCGTTTTTCTCAGAGTCGTTGTCCGTTGCGAGTACTTGCAAGGCTGCAGTGCCAATCATGGCGGATTCGGAAATTACAGCTTTGTATGAGGGCTGCTCGAAGACTGGAGGGTTGTCGTTGACATCCAAAACAGTAACTTCAACATCCACTTCAGCACGAGCACCTGTGAGGCAGTCCGTTGCTCTAACGATGAGTCTGTGTGAAGGGTTGGTCTCATAGTCCAGGGCAGCGATGACACTGATAACACCTGTGTCAAATCCAATGGAGAAGAGTGTTCCTGGGTCGCCGTGTGTTATTGTGTAAAGGACACTCTGGCCTTCTGGGCTGCTTGCATTTATTCCCAGTATTGGAGTCCATATTGGTATGTCTTCGCTCACTTTCACGGAGTAGAATGGTCGGTCGAACACTGGCATTGCTCTGTTTACCACTGTGACGGGAAAAGTGACTGAAGAGGAAAGAGGTGGTGTTCCCATGTCACGGGCGAATACCAGAACCTGATATTCCACACTAGAGAGATCAGCCTCGAAAGCTCTCCGTAGACGAAGCTCACCGCTCAGACGGTCTATTTCAAAATGTCCCAGTTCATCCTGCAGAAAGTAGTTTACCTCTCCATTTTGTCCTTTGTCCTGGTCCATTGCTGTCACTCGAAATATCGCCGTCCCAGGCTCGGCTTCCACTTGCACAGCAGCATAGTATGGTAATCCAACAAAAACGGGAGAATTGTCATTGACATCGCTGACTTTGACTAGGACCAATGCTCTTGCAACACGGAGCCGATCTTCCTCACGGCCTGCTTGTACCAAAAGTCCGTATTCCTCCTTCTCCTCCCTATCCAAAGGGACTCCAACAGTTTCAATGGCACCAGATGTTGGCCTTATGCGAAATTTCCCACCTGCATTTAACAAAGTATAACGCAAGGGTTCATTCAACTTGTTGCCTAGTGCTGTAACGACAGCAACTGTGGTCACATTACCATTATTCTCCTCAATATTGGCACTGTAGGTATTATGAGTAAAAGCCAGTCCACTGTCAAGAGCCTCATGCACCAGGACAGTAACCAGGGCGGTACTGGAGAAGCGTCCGTCTGAAACACGGACATTAAACCGGAATCGTTCTTTGCTAAAAGTACTGTTTCTCACAGTCAACAGTCCAGTGCTTGGCTCAATGCTGAAATGTTCTATGCTTCCATCTGTTAACGAGTAGGTGAGCTCTGATTGGCCATTACCATCGGGATCAGTAGCAAAAACTTGTAGGGCTTCCACACCTTCATAAGTTGGGAGCAAAAGGACAGCTTCATAGGAATCTTGAGAAAACTTAGGAGGGCAGTCGTTGACATCTTGCACCTCAATGGTCACTTCTGCAGGACGCTCAGCTGAGAGCTGTGGATGTCCGCTGTCTCGGACGTTAACATGAAAGCGGAATGTAGGAGTGGTTTCATGGTCAAGCTGAGCAATTGTCCTTATAGAGCCAGTGCCGGCATCTACTGCAAAGAAGCGCCTGGCAGATTCTTCCATGATTTGGTACACCAAAAGGGCATTATGGTTGCGGTCCGCGTCACTTGCTCGTATGACTAGTGGTTGACCATTCTCACTTTGCACAACACTGTTAAGCCCGGCACCTTCGCTGATGCTTCCATGGTACCGCAGCTGTTGGAACACTGGAGCATTGTCATTTTGGTCGAGAACTGTAACCGCTATTGTAGCATTTGAGGCCTGTCCAGCCATGTTGCTTGCTGTGACTATTAGAACGTAGGAGGAAACGGCTTCAAAATCTAGTGTTTTTTGTGTAGTGATCACTCCACTGTACTGATTGATGCGGAATGTCCGATGACCGTTGCCGTGGCGAATATCATAAGTAAGTGTGGACAGACAAAGAGCGTTCACTGTGATGACTGAAGTTCCCATAGCAACACCTTCTGAAATTTCCGCCTGATATTCACTTTGGGGAAACCTGGGACCAGCGTTATCGGACAAGGTGACTGCGATTCGGACGACAGCTGTTGAAGACAATGCTGGAGAACCGTTATCCATTGCTTTAACTGACAAGACGTAGTGACCGATGTTGGACAGATCCAGCTCTCGAGCCAATGAGATGATGCCCAAAACAGGATCAATCCGGAATGTGTTTCCTGTGTTCCCTAAATTGAAAAAAAAAAAAAGAGTATGAGAAAAATAAGATCTTACAAACATGCTGTATTAGCTTACACATTATTGTATAAAATAACATTGATTTGTCTTGCATGCTTGCCATTAAGTGTGTAAATAAAATTGTACACATACTTTTTCACAGTTATGCACAGTTATGTACACATATGTATATGTACACATATGTAACCATCCATTAACATTAAATGATTAATAATAATAAAATTAAATGATTAATAAATAATAATAACATGGAATAAAAAATTTTAAAAGTTGTGACCAAAAAATTGCCAAAATGTGAAAAATGTCTAAACCTCCCCCCCCCCTTTTTTTATTAGTGTCTTCACTAGTCTTAATCTTCACTAATTAATTTCATTTACAGAATAGGTTGTGTTATATGTATACACAAATCCAAAATCAATTTATTCAAAAGTTAAGTAAAGGTCATGAGAAATCACCTTTGACAGGTAATGTGTGTGAGGGTATGCATACCTGAGTCGATGCTGTAAGTGATTTGTGCATTCTGGCCCTTGTCCTTATCGAGTGCAGTGACTGTGAGAACAGCTGATCCCAGTGCCGCTGATTCATACACCTGTCCATCATACATCACCATGGTGAAAAGAGGGGCGTGGTCATTCACATCCTCTACACCAATCAGGACACGAGCAAGACTACGTCTGTACGGGAACTCTTGATCCTTCACCTAATATAGAAGGTAAGTAAAGGAGACAGAGATAAAATAAAGAGAGTGTTAGAAAGAAACATAAATTAATTCCCTGTCTGAGACAGACAGCAATATCCAACACAAGGAAACAGCAACACACACACAAACTCATACACACAAAACAAACTTGCTCTCTGCCAGACGGAGTGGATAACATCTCTCTCTGGATTATAATAACAAATTTCATCTGTTTGCAGGCAGCAGGAATATCCTTGTGCTTATTAGATATGACACTCACAGTCTCTCACTCTCGTCAGGGGAGTGCGGAAACAAGGAGTGATACAGATCAGATCAATAATTAGATCACAGTGGAGAAACGACACAGGTGCAGACGACATTAAACTAGTGACGGCTGCCAAAGCACAAGCAGCAATATCCTGTTCCTGTCATACCTGCACTCAAGCATGGAGAGCGTGAAAGAGAGACAGGAGGGAGACAAACTACCAACACTAATCAAACCATACCTCTGCTGCTTTATCTGTCCAGCGAGAGTCACAATGTTCTCTCAAAAATACAATACAATACAACTCTTTTTCGTTAAGAAATTCATATGTAGACACAGTTTTATTATTTATGAGCCTGCTTGCTGGTCCGGTTCTTAATACTTTTGAAAACAAGAAATAATTAAAGAAAGAAACGTGTAAAATAACATAAAATATGATTTTATTTTATTATATTTTATCTTATTTTATTGTATTTTATCTTATCATATTTTATTTTAAAATATGGTTGTTGTTTACTGAATCTAGTCAAGATAATGGTTGCCATAGCATCAAAAGTTTTAGTGCATTATTATGTGGCTGATGTGGTGTACTGGTTATGTGGTATTTTTATAATGTAGCAATTTGAGTTACCATAATGGTGAGAATGTGCTGTGTTCGGCTCTCGTGGTCCAGTCTGCGAGCTGTGTAGATGATTCCGTTGTTAGGGTCAATGCGGAAGAGCCGCATGCTGCTGGGGTCAACGCTGCTCTGGAGGCTAAAGGTCAAACGGTGACGCTCGTCACGGTCAGACGCCAGCACCTGAACCACCTCGGTATCCGGGGGCATGTCTTCTGTGATTGTGATGTCATAGGTGGGCTGGGAAAAAACGGGGGCGTTGTCGTTGTTGTCCAGAACAGTAATGTGGACCTGAGAAGAAAAATATGAAAAAACACACAGGAAGTCAACATAAAATGGAACCTCTCAGTAGAAGTATTGCTACTATGAACTAAAACTAAATTTTCAAAAGTTCATTTGCAAAAATAGATAACTCGGTTTTAAATAATTAATCGCAATCAAATTGCAGTTGGGTAATTTTGGTTACGTTAAAAAAATAACACAATAAAACATGATAAAATATGATTCATTATTATTTTGTTTTGTTATTGGAATTAAAATACTAAAATTGATATAAAAATAACACCAATTAAAAAAAAACGCCCTCAATTACTATAACTTAAACTTAAAATAATAATAAAATATAAAAATAAACTAAATATAAAAGGAAATTCAAAACGTTAACATAGGAAGTAAGAAAATAAAATATAAATATTACATAAAAAACAAAAAATTTATAAATAAATAAAATGTTGCCCAGACAACATAATAATATACATTTATAGATTTTTTTGTATAATTTTACTGGAATTACTAAAACTAAAGTGTAAATAAAAATAAATAAATAAATTAGCGTGACAAAACAAAACAAAAACAAAGCCTCACTTGAAAATGTCACATTGTGCAAGATCTCGGAGTTACAAATGTTGCTCCGGGTTTTTTTTCTGTCAAAATAAATCATCTTCGGTGGAAAATGCAATCTGGAAATGTGTTTCTCTCAACTGTACTCGATAAGAAAGCTCATGAAATTATATTAGTAACTTGGATCACATCTAAGTGACAAAGCAGCCTCGTATCGACCAATGTTTTCTGCGTTTAAAGAGTTTTATTTACTACGAGTCTGATCAATACTAATAAAACTGGAATCAACTTAATGAAAATCACGTGACTTGCACACACCATGAGCGTACAAACAAATGGAAGCGGACTGAACGCTAACGCGCAAACAAATCGGCTGCTGCACAAACTCAGTTGTCTCTAACTAGTATTAATAGCTCCAGCGGTCAGAGGAAAGTGTCTGCGAGATCTGAACACATGAGCTGATCTAATTATAAAATAATAACAGACGTGCACTTCCGTCTCACACTCGGCCTCGCGGAGACATGCTGAGCTCCATCTGTGTGTGTGCGTGTGAGAATGAATGTATATTTGAGTATGAAAGTGTGTGCTTTCTAAATAGTTTCGGAGAGATTTGTCCCTTCTCTGACCCTCCCTCTGTTCACATGCGTGTGTGTGTGTTTGCACTTTGTATTTTTAATACGTGTATTTGCATCCAAAATATGCAATTGACTGAATTTGAATAAGTTATATTTTGTGTTTAAGCTTGTACGTTAATTAGCTTTGTATATATAAAAACTGAATAAATGTGAGAGCTCTTCCTGTCCCTGCGACAGCTTCTGCTTCGAAAGATAAACAGATCGATCATTTATTTTTTCCTCACTCTCCCACATTTTTCCTTTCAGGATGGATTGCGTCCTTTAAACTCTGACCTTCACGGACATATTGCAATGAAAAAGGCTCGTATCCATGGCAACGGAGCTATCAATCCGACGGGACCTTGACATCAGGGATAGGCAATCTGAACGATGACAGACGTTATCAATCAAACCCTCAGCATCAAACATCAGCATCAATCATGGACTAAACAGCTGCTGTCAAGCGGACAAACACTAACTCCGCTCCAGAACCTAGTGAGGAGCTTCCTCCCGAGACACTTTCAGAAGCGTGTAAAAGACAAAAGAGCTGCTCCAAAGATAGGGAGAAACATTATGCCTCATGTCCGGCCATATTCTAAGAAAGTAAACCAATGCAAAAAAAATAAATAAATAAAATTGATACCTAAAAATTAAGTGGAGAGAAATGTGGATTATACACATGAATTAATACGGATTTATAAATATTAATGCAACTAAAATTTAATATAAATATATATATAAATTGTAAAAACAATAATATTAATTTAAATAAAATGTATATTATTATTATGAAAAATGTATATTACATTTAAATAAAATATTCATGTAATTAATGTATAACACCAATAAAAAAAGAAAGGTGTACAGGTGAAAAGAAATAATAACTAAAAATTATAAAAAAATAAAATAGTGCTGGCTAATTATTCAATTAAATTAATTGCATCCAAAAGCTTTTGTTTACATAATAAATATATGTGTACTGTGTCTATTTATTATGTACATATATATATATATATATATATATATATGTGTGTGTGTGTGTGTGTATTATAATCGATTTTATACATAATTATAATTTTTTATCCAAAACAACTTACAAATGAGGACAATAGAAGATATTTAAATAAATAAATAAATAATATATATATATATATATATATATTTATTTTTATTTATTTAAATTGCTTCTATTGTCCTAATATATATATATATATATATATATATATATATACATAATTATTTTAATACTACATTAATTATACATCAATGTATTTGCATCATGTTTGAAGTGTCTGTGTATGTTTATTTATTTTTATTTGTGTGTGTGTTTACCTGAGTGTACGCTATATTAGTCCCATCTGTAACCTCCACAGTGAGGTTGTAAAAGGATCGCTGCTCTGCGTCCAGAGGTTTAGCGATGACGATGGTCCCGACACCTTTCTCAACGTCAAACATACTGTCCACATCACCGCCTTACACCAGAAGAGAAAACATGATTAAACACAAGAACTCTCCATATGTTATAGATACGTCTCACACACACAAACACACATTGTGTCTCCATGTTTTCTGGGGTCTCTCCATAGGTGTAATGGTGTTTCTACTGTACAGACTGTATGTGGTATTGTCCTACGCTGACCCTACACCTAAACCTACCCCTTACAAGAAACTACACACATTTATAGATTTTCAAAAAGCTTCATTCTGTGTGATTTATAAGCTTGTTTCCCCATGGGGACCTGACAAATGTCCCCACAAGGTCAACATTTACTGGTATTTATATTTTTGTGGGGAGGACAATTAGTCCCTATAACGTGATGAATACCAGGTGCACAGATGCGCACAGACACACACACACACACACACACATATATATATATTTATATTTATATACAGTAGATATCAAGCACACAGACTCAAACTCACACCGCTGCAGTATTCATGCACACCAGATGAGGGCGATACAGGGTTTGGAAGTGCTAAACATACAGTAAGTAGGATGGGACTTCCTCATTATACCTACAGACACACACACCAAATACACAACACACACCCCACATATGCAATGCACACGTAACACACACACCCCACATATGCAAAACACTAACATGATATATGCAGACATGTAGACTCTCATACAGCATGTATGCATGTGTGTGTGTGCTACTCTGAAGTGATATAAAAAGATTCCTCCATTTTTATCCTACACAAACAGAGTCATACACATACAGCCCATAAAACACACAACACTCCAGACTCGACAAAGAGGAAAGAGTGCCTCGACTAGTAACACCTACAGAAGAAAGGCAAGCCAAAGGTATTTATTGACCAATAATATGCAATAAATTCCACAAATTTAATATTAATTCTACTATTCTTCTACATTTCCATAACATTTAACCATTAAAAAGAGTGCTTTAACATTAAGAGCACACTTTTATTAACAAAATAGCGTAGTATTACAATATATAACTGAAAAAAATGTACTTTTGGAACAACATGAGGGAGAGTGAATTGTCATTCAGAGGTGAACTGTCCCTTTAAGACGCAGCTCAGGTAGTGTTTGAACCCCTATGCATGTGAACAGAGGTGAAAGTGTGTTTTGGCAGGCCGCTATGCTCCCTCTTCACACTCGTTCTACCCAGGGCGCATTAATCATCTCGTGCCGCCTGTTGCTGTAACACCTGGTGGAGAGATACACTTACATACACACACTTACACACCCTTCCATTCATCACCATCCACCCTCGCTGTCCTCACACACGCTCTCTCGTCTGGCAAGCTAACCCTGGGCTGACCCTTGACCTTTACGCACACTCAATTGGCTGTTTAATGACGCATTTAATCAGGCCGCAGATGATAAGGCTGGGTCAACGACTGCCAGAAGGGTTTTAGGTAGCTCATAAACAAAACACAAACTCACACACACACACACTCGGAGGATGCAGGAATTAAACCATTATCGTCACTCCACAGTAAATGCTAAGCACACACACACACAGCAATATATCAAACACACATTGAAATCACATTTGTATCAAGAAACACGCCCTCAAATTCACATCTCAACCACTCACGTTTAAGCAACACAGCACAACACCAAGGGATGATGGGAAAGCAGAGCTAGCTGATGGTTAAACGGCAACAGAGCAAGAGCAGTTCTGCTGAACTTATATAAATATAGAGAGAGGGACAGAGAGGGAGAAAGACCGGAGAGGAAAGAGACAAACAGAATCACAGAAAGAGAGAGAGAGATAAACATCCAGAGAGAACAAAGACAAGACAGACAGACAGACAGTCAGGTAGAAAGAGAGACATCAGGGCTAGACAAAAATTCTCACTGCATCACTACCTAAGTTTACCATTCAAAGGTTTTTATAAGATATCAATGTAAACCTTCAAGCAATTCCTCTCTCCCTATATTTTGGTCTGTTTTTGTGCACTACAGCATTACCAGATGGATAAGAAAATGTTTTTAAGTTAGTGAGTATAGGGGATCTGTGCATTCAGTCTTAAAGTGACAGTGGCATAATAAACCTGTGTCCTTAAAGGGACAGTACACTCAAAAATCAATACAGTCATCATTTGCTCACTCTCAAGTTGTTCTTGTATGCATTTCTTTCTTCTGTTTGACCTTTTCGTGTCTTTTAATCTACATTTAATTTACACACTGAAGACTATGGATTGTTTTGATTATCCTTTTCCTGAATACTACCTGAAACGCACAGTTTATTTCATTAATATCACTTTTGTCTTGTATTTTTCTGTTCTATTGTTTGAAATTACTTCATTTTTGACTCTTTGTTTGTTTTTTGTAATGTTTAATGTTTTATGTGGTATCAAACGGGAATTTCAGTGTTAAAATGTTGGTGTTGTAACAACTTTATGTATTAGAAACGTGCGCTCAAAAACAAGGAAAACTTTGTTTCCTTGAAAATTGAAAATTTCAGCAAGCAACGTAAAAATCTGTAAATAAATAAATCAATAAATCTTTGCATTGAGCCCTGGACATGTAGAGAGAGAGAAAGACAGAGCAAGAAATCACAATACAGAATTAAAAAAAAGAGAAAGAGAGAAATCACATAGACAGAGAGAGGAGTTTAGTAAAAGAATAGAGGAAAAGAGTTCGGCTGAACTGGTAAAGATACCTTCTGTAGAACAGTTCCTGCCGCAAGCGGTCTGGAGTATATAGAACATCTCACGGAAGGAGCGTGGACCTTCCCATACGAAGCATTTAGAAAAAGAGAGAGAGAGGAGGAGAGGATGGGAGAGAGATAGAACAACAGAAGTAAAGAATGAAGAGACCAAGGATAAAAGAAATTAAGAGGAAGTGGCCTGTGACTCCAGAAGAGGAGGAGAAAAAGAGAGGCAGAGCAGCGAAAGAGTGCAGAGCAGGTGCTGCTGAAGCAAACAGAAGGTATCTGAACACACCAAACGCATGCATGCTGCAAATCTGAGCAGATCAGCAACGCCACAACTTTATTAATATTACTGTAAAGCATTATTTCAATACATAATATAACATAATGACCATCACGGCAGTCTTTTTTTTTTTTGATATTTGGTTTGGTTTGTTATAACATAATATAAATCATTTAGGTTTTTACGATCCACTATTTCGACCGTATTATTTGTTTGTTTGTGTGTATACAAACCTTACATCACCATAGATACAGACAGCGGCAAGCAATCGCCATGGTGACCGTGGAATGGCAAAAGATAGCAATACAATGCCACAAATCATGCAGTGAACCACAAACATTCCCAGCAACATTATATGCAAATATTTGGCATAATTAACCTGTTAACCAATTACAGCCTAAACCTACCAGCATACAAATCCAGTTATATATTTCAAGATTTGATTAGAAATAAGTACAATTATTGCCAAAAACACACCAACACAGAATTTTTAAAGGTAAAAGAAGATTTTAAATTTTGGTAAGACTTTAGAATAATGGTCTGTCATTAATACAGGTAACTATGCTGGAAGTAATGCAGGACTAACAAGTAACACAACAGCTACTACTAATGTATAACAGGTACATAATATTAACTACTCAGTAAGTAATAGCAAATATAGGGCTGAGATAGTTCCTTATTAGTTAACAAAAACATGACAAAATATAGGGAATTTATCAACATTTGTTACATTCATTCCCAAGCCCTGGTATTTATATTCAATCCTTCACTAAATGCTATAAAGCCACTTGCATCTCTATTCTATAAATCATCACATTAACAAAGCACCCAAGCACTCACCGGTGATGTCGAACCACAAGGAGGCGGAGCCTTTTTGCTGGGCGGAGACCACGCCTACGATGTCCGCCACTTTGTCGGTTTCCATGACAGTGAAATTGTAAAGCTGCTCATCGAAGGCAAGAGGAACAGGGCTGGCCGGAGGACGACGGATCCACTCGATGTGCAAACGAGCCGTCGCCCAGCGCTGAGGACGCCCGTTATCCACCGCCTTCACCTGAGGGCAGAGATTAAACGCACATCACATTAAGACGAGAACACCAGGCATTAAAAGGGCTGAACTGAAATGGAAGAACGCATCCGGTGTTGACCTTTGCACTGAATACAAACAAAAGAACAACCCTTTTTCTAGAAAAAGAAATGGAAAATGTCAGCTCCCTCATTAAGAGAATTGAGCTGCTATATATGTCAAGAGAGCTTTTCCAAGACACTTACACTTCTGGTTAAACCTGCTGAGACGATTTCTTCTCCTAATATCACATATGGATTATTAATGTAATGCCAATTAGGTGGCATGCATGTTTCTGAAACGTGTCAGGTATTTGGCGCATAACCAAGGTGGTCTACCAAGCTTATTAATAATTTTAATTATTTATTTATTCAGTTTTATTTTATTATATATATATATATATATATTTTTTTTTTTTTTCTGTCTGTTTAATTATTCTTTTTAATTTGATCATCTTAATTTATAATTGTTTTGTTTTTTATTTTATTTGCTATTTTATTATTTTCATATTATTTTATTTATTTTTGCTATGATTAGATTTTTACACTGTATTTCGTTTTATAATCACATACACGTGTGAGATTAACCTCATTTAGATGCTGAAGGGTCAAAGGTGACTCACGGTAAGAATATCATAGGTTCCAGCTGTGAACTGTTTCTTGGGGGATGAAACCACACCAGTTTTGGCATCGATTACAAACTTCCCATCCTCGTTGCCATCGACGATGCTGTAGGAGAGTTCAGCGTTGGCGCCCTGGTCTTGGTCGTAAGCGAACACCCGGTATATAGGAGCGCCTCGCTGTTTACGAGTGCGCTCGGGTAAACGCACCTGGTACATCTTCTCTGGAAACGTTGGTTTGTTATCATTAACATCCAACACCTGGATCACCACCCATACTGTGGTGTGTCTGGGGGAGGGACCGCCATCTGATACAGTCACCTGGACACAGAAACAGTGATGAAGCTTTCCTGCTCACCAAGGCATGCATCAAAAATACACAAATATTAATACTATTTAAAATTGCAGGGGTTTTTTTTGTATGTTCTTAACATGTAATTTATTCCTGCGACGCAAAGCTGATTTTTCTGCATCATCACTCTAATCTAGTCTATTTGAATAGGTTGACTTGCTGCTGAAGAAAGATTTTAATTTCCTTTAATTTTATCGTAGGGAGAGTTACATCAAAGCATGAGTCACAGCAGTAAAGACGCTTGTCTTAGCAGAACCCATTATAGACGGACAGGAATGGAGAAATAAGATTCTACCTATTTTTTCTCTCTCTAGAATAGAGTGATGATGAGTCATGCTCTCATTTCCTGTTTCTGATACTTAATCCATTTTTCATTAGCAAACATGCCCATCGCTCATCCGCCAATCAGCATGGCCGCACGTGGCTGCCAGCCAATCAGGAGAGCGCAGTGCAACATTTAAATGATATCATTAAAAACAAAAGCCATTGTGTGTGCCATCCATCTCGGCAACAACAACAGAACGATTAATTCAATTCACTTTATTCATTTCCTTTCACAGACTGCCGTGCCACGCCTGTACAAATTCAATCTGTCTGAGAGAAAGAAAGAGGGAGCAATAAATGAGAAAAGAGGGGGGTTGTGATAAATTAAAGGGGCGTTTGGTCTGTGTAATGTTTGGGTGTCAAGGGATCACACGGTGAACGGGTAACATGACGTGAGTGACGAGTTCGTTCTTAAAAGATCAACACGACAAATCGCTTTTATTACAAACACAAAACACCCACTCGAAAACACTGACTCTCACACTTAAACATGCGCGAGAGGCAAGCGTTCCGAATTCTGAATAGGACTCGCTGATAATCTTGCGTTCATATGAAGTGAAAATTGCCGTAATTCTCCCGTCCCTCACAAAAATTGATCTGCAATTTGGAGGCAGTGCAAATTAGCATGGCTCGCAGCTCTCACACCTGATGTGTGTTTGTGTGAACGTGGGATCGCATGAGTGTGTCTCACCTCCAGTACGTGCTCAGCTTGCTGTTCGCAATCCAGTTTCCGAGAGGTTGTGGTAATCAGACCTGCAACACACAAGATGGCTCGTTTCAGCAGGTGCTTTATAAATACTCTTTGATCCGACCACTTCTGCAGTCTCTAACTAGAGGTAATGACAGGGATTCAGGTCTGGCAATCCTTAAATTCCCTAAACTAGCCTCATTCTTGTTAGATGAAATCCACTCAAAGTAATGATCACCTGGAGTTTTTGATACTGTAAGGGAAGAAAATAGAGTTTTTGAATGCACCAGACTGCACTGGTCTTGCTAAATGCAGCAACTCAGTAGTTTACTTCCCATGGTTTTGTGATACACAGTTTTTCCTCCTTGTGTTCAGTTCAGACTGCAAGCTTAGGCTGGATAAAAATTTAATTTCTTTAGAATGGCGCTATTAATTGAGCGACAAACAAGTACTGTTGCTAAGCACTGAAGGGAACACCACAAAAAGTATATATAGTGAGGAACAAAAATACTGAAAGATAAATAAGCAAGCATACTATTGAACTTTTTATTCAACAAATAATCCTGAAAAACAATGTAGCACCATTTCAACAAAATTGTAAGCAACGCAACTCTTTTTAACATTGATAATAATCAGACATGTTACTTGCGCAGTACATCAGTATAGACTGGAGTAATGATGCTGAAAATTCAACTTTGCATCACTGGAATAAATTATATTGTAAAATATATTCACATAGAAAACAGTTGCTTCGAATAGTAATACTATTTCACATTATTACAGATTTTACTGTATTTTTGATCAAATAAATGCAGCCTTGGTAGGCAAAAGAGGCTAAATAATTTTTACAAGAACATTTAAAAATCTCATGGAACCCAATAAGGAATGTGGGTAGTGCAATTTACACACACACACACACACACACACACACAAATTAGTTCAAATTGCACACAAAAAAAGATACTTTATCACTACGAAGGGTAATTTTAATTTTTTACTTTTATAGCCCTGCTGTTATGCTCCTACATTAAAGTTCTCCATGGCCTGCGGGTCCTTAACTATGCTTTCTGATCAGGCGCATCCCAGGGCGCCCCATCACTGGCCCATATCAGAGATGAAGAGACACACAAGGAGGAAGAGAAAGAGAGGGGGCGGCTGTGTTGAATCGAGTCACAGCGGCGCAGGGCACTCGTACCGAGAGAGAGAAAAAACGGAAGGAGGAAACAAAAAGACGGGAGAGGAGGGGAACGTGGGGGCAAACAAAAAGACCAGAGACAAAAGTTTGCTGATGACATCATCCCTGTAACACACACACAGTCCGTTTGAGGCCCCACTGGATAATTGCTGCTACCTGAATGGGGTTTACTGGTCATAGTGGGCAAGCGGGGTCTTAACGTCTACAGACTTCTGATCTCATCATCATGGCAACCGGAGGCTCGTTACACAGCTACCGCTCTTGACCAGCGTGTGTGGGAAAGTAAGGGGGGGGGGGGGGGGGTGGAGGTTGGACACATCAGAGCTCTAACGTTGGATGCTGAACACCCACACACGCTTTTTATGCGACGTCCATAATATAGGGTAAAAGAAAATCCCCCAGACGCAAACTTTTATAGCCGAAAGTTTCTCTTAAAGGCACAGATCACCCAAATATGAAAAGTCTGTTATCAATTTCTCATCCTCATGTCATTTCAATCCTGAGTTTCTTTCTTCTGTTGAGTACCATAGAACACATTTCTTTGCAGCTGACGGTACCCATTGACAGTCATAAAATACAATAGAAGTCAATGGCTGCCGTCAACTGTTTGCTTACCAACATTCTCCAAAATATCCGCTTTTGTGTCCAAGAGAAGAAAGAAGCACACAAGTGACATGAGGGTGAGAAAATAACATAATTTGAATTTTTTGGGGGGCGAGCTATCCCTTTAACCTACTTTTAACTAACAGCAATGGATTTGCTAATGAGGGTGTCTTTGTATAAGGATCCAATCAGTGAGAATGAGTGTGCGCTTAGCTAAAGAACAGCTGCATTCAGTGGAATTAGCATATTAATTAGAAAGACGAGTGATTACAAGCAATTAACTAAAACAGCAATAGTATACAACGGCATACCTATACAGGCCAGATATCTGTTGCGTTTAGAATATGCATGAGATGTAGCTTCCTTATTATCTTTTTAGTTTTTGAGTTATTTTATAATCGCCACATGCATTTGTTTCGCAGCGCATTTGTCTTTTGTTCCTCCACAGTCGTTAAAGGTTCACACGGGAGCCCTTGATTTCCCAAGAAACTCATTGTGGATAAAAATAACGCCAGAACCTTTGGAAACTGCCGGAGTTGCGTGTGTTTTGTGCGTCGAATGTCTGCAGGTGGGAATTGGCCCATATGAGTGTGTCTGTGATTCATTGGTGGGGTTGGCGTCATAAATTTGAAATGTGCACCAAAGGAACGTAAACCGGCCACACACACACACACACACACGCATGCTGAGATCACACTGCATCTATAAATCAACAGCCGTCTGAAAAAGACAAAGAAACAAGAGAGTGGCAGATTTCAGTTTCGGCACAGAGGCGATCCATGCTGCTTTTTAAATTGCACGCTTTTTCTAAATGTCAGAACGGCATCCATAATTTATAGCGAGCCTTTGCACTGATTGAAAAAAGTCTTTCATGGATTATTTTCACAGCAATTAGAGGCGTTTATTTTAATGCTTATTTTTCACATTAATGGTTTTTATCCAGCTTTTTCACTTAAACAGCTATTTTGAGTATTTCTGCTTTAATTATAACTATTTTATAAAGAGAAAATGGGATTTCTGATATATTAAAGTAATTAACCATAAGTCATTTTATATTTCAAGGATTTTCATGTGCATGTACTTTGATGAAAACAACAATATCAGATTTTTATGTGCTTCATTTAATATATAATTAATTTTAAATATTATTTTTAATATAAATATATATATATATATATTTAATATATAGAAGGAAAAGGTTAAATATGCATTGAATATATTATTAATCAATATATAACACATAATAAAATATACAAAAATATATTAAGAGATTATTGTCATTTTAATTATAATGCACTTACTTATTAATCACAAAGAATCTTAAGTATCAAAAAATACAAATATTTATGTAATAAATATATATTAAAATAATATAAAAATATTCATGCAAATGCTGTTTCCTGACAAAGAAATAACGCAAACAGTAAAGTACAAAATATTTTATGCAATCACTTGAATGCATTAAAATCTTATCATAATTATTTACAGTCATGCACTATTTTTTTCTTTGCATTTACAATACAAACGGCAATATTGTGAAATATTATTACAATTCAAGATAGCTGTTCTTAAAAATGTCATTTAAAACAGAATTTTCAGAAACATTAGTCTCAGTGTCACGTGATCCTTCAGAAATCCTTCTGATCCGCTGATCCGCTGCTCAAGAGACATTTCTTATTATTATCACCAGTCGTGTGTGAGTTCATGCGTTTCTTGGGTATTTCTGGCCTAATTCTGTCAGCACATTACAGATAAAACGTAAGACTGTCTAAAGAAACGCCACTAGAGAAGTACTTTAAAGATATGGCTTATTACTGATCTTCAGGCCACGCTATCGCAGAAATAATGAACGATGCTTTTGATAAAACTCCGGGAGTCCTCTATTATTCTAAATGATCCATTATAGAGGATAATCAGACCGATCGCAATCACGGCGAGCAGAACGAATGCGGATCTCCGCGGCGCATCGCTGCTTCGAGAACGGAGAAAACAGGGTGTTTACATGCTGTAGAAGATGCAGTGATTATCAGAGCCGCAGCAGACAGAGAAAGAAAGGGAACGCTATTCTTAGAGTCTTTCATCATGAGCAGGAAGACAGAACAGGGCGAGAGAAAGACGGAAGGATGTTAAGGAGTCGTGGGGAATGGAAGGGTAAGAAACCGAGAAAGAGACAAAAAGACACGTAAGGCCTTGTGAACGAGAGAAGGGGAGGGTGATACAGCGAGACAGGGAGGAGAGGAAGGTGTTAGGAGAGGATAAGAGAGAGATGAGAGAGGATGAGACGGAGGGGGAGGAAAGACGAGGAGGAGAACGACCAAAACGCGAATGTGCAAAACCTGTCGACGGCGAATTACTGCTGAGACAAGCAGAAGAGAGAAAGAGCCAGATTTCCAAGAGTTTAAAGCTGAAAACAAGCACTGTTGTGGAAGTTTGAAGACTGTTCATCCGTCCGAACAGACTGTGACTGATGAGCGAATGAAAGCCAGTTATAGGAAGTCTGGCCCTGGCTGTTTTACCTGACGTACGTGAACGAAACGAGAGACGCTCGTGTCTAATAATGATGGAAGTGTTTCCTGTGATCGTCTGTTTACTGACTGCAGAGCAGTGGAAAGCCACTGAAAATCATTATAAAGATGTTTTACCCCCCTCTACGGAAGCCCAGAGGGACATTTCTCTGATCTGCTTCATAGGAAACCGCAAAAAATGAGTTTTGATGTTGCTGCGAGAAATAACGTTACACATAGATCTATGTAGATAGATATAGATAGATGTATATGTATGAAAAACATGCAAGGAATACTTACATACACACATGCATAATGTATTAGAACATATGTATTAGTTGTTTTTTGGCATTTTTTATTTTTCTTTCTGCAATATTTTGGTTTTACCTTAACTCTATATATACTGTAGTTTACGTTATAAATGAATAAATATTTTATAGATAAAAATATGTATATTTACAATATTATATTAATATTATTTATTAGTGCTAGTATTATTAATACAATATTAATTAGTTATGCTTTCTGTGTTTTATTCATTCGTATATATATTTATGCATTGCAGAATTTCATCTTCACAGATACTTAATATCACCCTATTACTCGGTGTTTACTACTACATTACATTGTGAATTTCACTAAAAAAGCGCACACACCCACACAAAATAAATGAAAACTATTTATTTTTTTTATTAAAAAAAAAATAATAATGTAAAAGACATTTCATGACCAGTCAGAAATATTTATGTCCATTATATTTTCTCAATTCACCTGCTGCTGGCAAGTGTTTCCATTCCTCGATCTATCCATACATATATTTACCTAATCAATCATCTGTCCATCCATCCACCCATTTACGACAGCGTGTGTAACGTCTGGTGGGATGTTCAGAAACACAATGTGGGCAAATAAATCAGAGCCAAGCGATGCTCAGGGAGTGTGTAGAAACGGCTCAGGAGTTCAGGAAGAGTGTTCAGAAGGCTGTGATGTTGAGAGAGAACGTGTCTGTAAACCGAGGTGAATGAACTATAACACTAGAGTTTGGCTCGTGTTGTTCAGTGTAAACTGCTCGGTTCTGCTTCTGTTTGTAGATGCACTGGGGAGAACACACTTAAAGAAGCCTAAACGCACTTCCAAATGATGCAATTTCCCACTGCTGTCTACAAACGCTCCAAATTAATTTATCACTGTACATAAGCCACAGAATACTCTGAATCCATAGAGGACCTGCGTTGTGGATCAGCAACAATACGCTTTGATTAATAGTATATGATCTTGCTTCAGTTTATCATTCATAATTCTATGTAATAAGACCATTTTAGCCATTGCTTATTTTTCTTTTACTGTAATATTTACTAAAATTATTTTACAAAACGGCTCTTCTGTCTATTAAAACTTTTAAATCTGAAAATTATTAAAATAATACTTTTTGTTTGCATTAATATAACACAATAATAATAATTATTATTATTATTTTTACTTATTATTATTGGTGTTGTTGTTGACAAAAACACTACTACTACTACTACTAATAAAAAATAAAAACATTACTACTAATAATAATGTAGTTTTTATTGTTATGTTGCTGTTGGTGGTATTTTCTTTTTATATGATATTAAATTAATGATAATAAAATATATTATTATATGTTATTAGTTAACAACAATAACAGCAAAATAAAATAATAATAATTATTACTATATAATTAGTGTGTGGTGATAACAAAAAAATACAAAATAAAAAAATTATAATATAATAACAAAATAATAATAATAATTATTAGTCTTATTATAGTCTTATTAATCAAAGTATTATTATTATATTAATAATTAATTTCATTGATTGGTTTTATATTTATATATTTGTTTATTTTATCTATAGCTTTTTTGTTGTTGTGGGGTTGGTTGGCCCTGTGCTTCTTTGTTATACTTTTGGAAAAGATGCATTGCATTTAATTATTTTGTACTGTGCGAAGATTTTATTCTTTTCCTCGTATGGCCTTTTATTTGTTGCCCTCATTCAGTATTGATACCAGAGGCTGGCTTTCTGGTATCGATCAGCTGAGTTGTTTCATGTTTGTGTATAAACTCCTCAGTAACAAACACATCTGCAAAAGCAATAAAGTGTACAAGCAGCGTCCCCCATGACAGTATAGAAACCTTTCAGAAGCATGTGTAAACGATCAAAAGAGACCTCGTATTTCTCAGCGCAGGGATCAGGCCAGGCAACTACAATATAACTTTAAGTGTCCCAGCAGATGCTTTAGACTGTTGAGGGAGCGCACAAACAAGAAGCACAGACATGCCTAGGGAGCGTGTGCAAACTCCAGTCTTGTGAAAGAACTAAAGATGTTTTGTTTTGGAGTCACCTTCACAAAGCGCTGCAGTGCATCATCAAAATATCCTCATAACATCTGCCGCCAACCATGCTGACTACACACACACTTTCAAAAAAAAACACACACCCTGGCTCCATTTTCTCAGAAATGTGTCAATAAATAAACATTTCCTTGCGGCACACACAAACACTCTAGTGACTCAAACATGCCATTAATTAAACACACACACATATAACAAGGTCTGGATTTTCAAAGCTGTGCATCACGCTCGAAAAGAAACGTTATACAATCATCTCAGAAAAATCTGCTCTATAGGAGAATAATAACATGACCTCTGAAGTCATCGTTACTGTATTGCTCAATACTTCTCCACAAGTTCCCTCCTCGCGTGTACTTTATTTAAAGCTGGAATTGAATGAAATTTCCTGAGAGCGGTAATTTCATCTCAGTCTGTGCGCTCGGTATATTTGACTCGGCATCAATAATTCATGTAATCTATATACATAAACAGACAAACAAGTTTCCAAATAAAAGCCCGACAAACAGAGCTGGGGTGTGTGTGTGTGTGTGGCAGTTAGATGTTGAGGTGTAATCGTCTCTGTTACACACACAAATTTAAACACGACGAGGCTGAAAGGCCTTTCTCATGATGCTGACAGGTGAGAGCAGAGGCCAGGCCTGCGCCCGTTTGATTAACATTTAGACAGCTTTCACTAGAACAAACACATACAGGATTCAAATCAAACAGTTCACACCGCTGCAAGACTGAGAGAGAGAACGACAATGGCAGAACAACTGAATGAGAGAATGATAGATAGATAGATAGATAGATAGATAGATGATGGATAGATGGATAGATGGATAGAACACTAGATAGATAGATAGATAGAACGCTAGATAGATAGAACGCTAGATAGATAGAACGCTAGATAGATAGAACGCTAGATAGATAGATAGATAGATAGAACGCTAGATAGATAGATAGATAGAACGCTAGATAGATAGATAGATAGAACGCTAGATAGAACGCTAGATAGATAGATAGATAGATAGAGATAGATAGATAGATAGAGATAGATAGATAGATAGATAGATAGATAGATAGATAGATAGATAGATAGATAGATAGA
>JAUCMS010000025.1:16051620-16063709 GCA_032357445.1 Enteromius radiatus | reverse complement strand
AGTTTTTTGAAGGTCCCAGAGTGGAGACATGTATGCACTCTCAGACTCGAATACGGGACTCGAGACTCGACTCGGACACGTTTGTGTTTTGTTTAAATGCAGTGTGTAGAGTTTTTATAGGGATCTTTCTGAATTTACCAGGTTTAATTTGTACGCATGACCACAATGACCCAACCGTTACAAAAACTGTGCAAAATCATGATTTATAGGGTTTTATGAGCCCATGTGTTCTCTGGGTTCGACCCATAATCGCATGATCACGTCTCGTCTTACAACACATCTCTATACAAACTGAGCTACACCAACCCTGAGTCACATGGACGATAAAATAGCCCAAAACAGTAATATGCAAATGTTAGGGGCGCAATTGTAGTACACGCTCTGACCTACACAGGCGTATTAGTATTAGGTTGCTAATTTAACACTAGGAACATCAGAATGACTCGCTTTTCTCATATTCAAGTGGATATGTCCACTTCAAATGATTTACAAAAGGCCGAGATGTGGAACAAGAAAAATGTTAAGAGAAAAGCACTGACTGCTGCAACACATCATTGGTTCTGAGCAAATGAGAAGCACTATCTTCTGTGCTTTGAGCGACTGGCAGCTATTTCTGAACTCCATAAAGGTCTCGAATTCACTGTAAAATGAAGAAAATCACTTACCATAGAGAACAAACTGATAAAAAGGAAAGGAACGCGGGCAGCTGGTATTGTATAGAGGTGAGCATTGACTCTATTAATTAACTTTGATGATTAGATTTAACGTCGACACGGCTATTATGGTTTATTTAGGACAGAGAAATGCATATTTTAATGATTAGGCCTTTAACGAAGCAGCAAACTGGAATTAGGCTTTACTGGAAATGTTTAAGTTGTTTTCTGGTTGATTTCATGACGGTTTGGAGCTGAAGTGACCCTCTATTTGTGTTCAGTGGCATCGGACTGGAAGACATATTCTCGAGAGGGCTGGTGCACTCATGCACACTCATACATACATAATCACTGCGTTTTACATTATACGGGCAAAAGCGTAATACAAGACATGTTAACGTCTACAGAGAGCGTGCGTATGTGATATCACACATACATTTCCAAGAAGTGCATTCAATACGAGAGAAAAAAAGAAAGAAACACTGGGCGAATAAACCCATCTCATTTAGAAATTGCTGGTATATTTCACTAGTTGGTATTTATATATGATATATGACATTTTGAAGTAAAAAATAAAAAACCCTGTATTTTCTTATAAATGAATTCAATAATCTTATTTACAGCTTTGAAGAAATCTCAACTTTTAATACATTTTCAAAGCATTTTCACTTATAATTTTTGCAAAACACAAATGGTCCTTGCAGGGTTATTATTTAGTTATTAGGTAAAACCAAAACGAAAATTAAAACCGTTAAATGAAATAAATAACTAAATTAATAAACAAAATTACTTGGAGTACTTGTTAATACTTTGAAATAATTTTTAACAGTGAATATGCATTTTCATTTTATTTGTCAATTTTTGCTAAACATTGCTACAATGTTAACATCAACGCAAACAAACAAACAAACATCAATGAAAAATGGAATAGCTGATACAAATCTTATTTTGTTTTCAGTTATTTACAACTTTGAAGAGATCAATCCACACATTTTTACAGTGAATAAGTGTTTTCAGTCGTTATTTCTGAAAAAAAGCTCCAACGTTCCCAACTTCAAATATTTAAAAACCTTTGAACTTTGCAGTGTTACAGTCAGTAACAAAAAAAGAGGGGGAAAAATAATATGTGTTAACAGAAATAAAATATAACAGTCTTATTCTATTTCAGTTAGCTGCCAAAGCATTATTTCTCATTTTGTTTTAGTTTAAATTGATGAACTAAAACTGAAGTAAAATAAATAAGAGCTAGACAGACATTTAAAAACCTAAAAGTGACAAAAAGTAGCTAAAATTTTAACTAAAAAATAATACAAACTATAAAGATAACACTGGTATCCTAATGGCTGTCAAAACAACTTTTCCCCCAACTTTTATTATTACAAATGCATTGAAGGATGTCTTTTTAAAAAATGTATTTATTTTTTTTTTTTCAGATACTGCATATGAATAACTTCACCGTCTGCTATCAGACATCTCTGCAACATACACGCACTTAAGCACTATGCTTTAAAAGCAGGCAAATGCATGCATTGCAT
Source organism: Enteromius radiatus (assembly GCA_032357445.1). Taxonomy (NCBI): domain Eukaryota; kingdom Metazoa; phylum Chordata; class Actinopteri; order Cypriniformes; family Cyprinidae; genus Enteromius; species Enteromius radiatus. The sequence continues at coordinate 16,061,521 of JAUCMS010000025.1, read as the reverse complement.
AAGCAGGATGCATCTCTTGTGTTCAGTGCTACTTCAGCAGAGAAATCTCAGAAACTCCTACGCACACTTTGCAATAGAGACAGAAAAAGAAAAGACAGGCAGAATGAAAAGAAAGGGAGACATGAAAGGACAAAAACACAGAGAAAGCCTTTATTGAGTCTGTCATTTCGGTGTGCTCATCCACTTCCCTCTGTTATTGCGCTCCTATATTTAGGAGCCAAAGCCTTGCGGGGTTATACGGGGCACGAGGCAGGGTTTCATCCAATCACGTCAGGCCACACGACCCCAACACTGAACCTTTGCGAGAGACGGATGGGAAAATCAGAGAGAAACCAGCAGGGACAGGTGTACGAAGATGGCCCGTTTAACATTTACGTGGCTGACAGTGTCATTTCAACGTTTGATTGGATGTGACGTGACATGAACTTGACCGCAAGAGTTTGACTGGCAGACACGGAGGTACTATGCTATAAAGAGATTGACTGTGAACTGTTGGACAAGACAACATTTATATATATATATATATAAATGGATGTAGCAACAATTTGTCACTCAGAAATTCCGAGTGAATTTCACAAAAAAAAAATATATATAAAAAATAAATAAATAAAGGTTATACAGTGTATATATATATATATATATATATATATATATATAAATAAAATTAAAACATTATTATAAAAAGAACAAAAATATATCTACAAAATAATAACTAATAAATAAATAAATAATGTATTTAAGATAGCTGCAAAGGCATAATTTCTCACATTAAGTTTAATTTTTAAATACTAAAATAAACTAAAATGTAAATAAAAAATAGTAATTGCTATACACATAAATAATGTATTTCAGTTAGCTACAAAAAAATAATCTCTCAGTTTGTTTTAGTTTAACTTGAAATGCTAAAATAAAAAACTAAAATGATCACACACAGTTATACACAGTACTTCCTGAAATCAACAGGATGCCACAGTCTGAAGACTTTAGTTGCTGTAGACAATTTTTTATGGAATGGCGCTGAGAAAAAAAAACGATCTGAGAGATATGACTGAATTATGTGTCCTGAAATATCACACCTGTCCCTGAGATAGCCCTGGGCTCTGTAAAGTGACAAAAAACATTAAATATGTGATTGTGAGCCATTGTGAGTCAGATTGTTTGGATGGCCAGTAGGAAGACTCGGAGGCACTAGATCTCACATGGCAGGCCATACATGGAAAACAGGAGGCCGAGAGCGTCCGTTTGTCTATTTTGACAAAACTGAGATGACATGCACGTTTAGCGGCTGCACTTCTGTAAAATGCTTTGTCTAGTAAAATCAAGAAGACATTTAATAATACACAAATTTGTGAGCTTACAGGACCTTTAAAATCAACATGACATGCACAAACCACATTTACTTTCATAATGCGTAAAAAAAAAAAAAATTATTACATCCCTAATGTGATGCAAAATTATAAATATATATAAAAAAACAGTAATACGTTTTAAAGTTATGGTCAGTTGCAGCCTTGCAAAATGTATTGGATCATAAAAAATATCTGTCACATTAAAAAGAGCAAGGAGGGGGCGGGGCTAAAACATCAAGCGGGCTCGATGATGTCATCCGAAAAGAAACGTTGTTTCAGCACATTTTACACTAATGAATTTTACGCAGCAACCTACATTAAAAAAGCGAACAGCGTCCGTTTTGATTTAATGTGATTATAAGCTGTAAATAACCAAGACTATTCCCTTAATTACACACCTGAACTCAAGCAGAGCATCAGCAGTCGAACAGTAAAGGATCCGGGTGTCTAAGCGTAAGCCGGGGCTCTTTCAGCGGTGCGCAAAGCACTTAACCCCAGGACGCTCTGCAGGGACCATCAGTGCAATTAGTGCACTGTAAGTCCCAGCAGATGAAAAGCGTCTGCTCAGCCGCAGCTGTAATGAGCACGGGCTTTTCTTCACACTTTGTGTTTGACATTCTTGATGCTCCGTGTACAATCAAGCGGCCTTGAATCGCTGTTTGTGCTGCGCAAACAATAGCAGCTTCCCAGCTGAAATGAGAATGCATAGAGAGCGTCTCGGGCCGTAAGTGCACAGAAAATCCTTTGGATATAACGTTTGTGTTTGTCGAAACATGCCTTGTGTTTTCAAGCTGAGTCTCCTTGTGTGTGTGCATCAGGGAAAATTGCTTTCTGAGTCGCGATTGCATGTACAAAGACACGTGTGAAGTGTTTCCTTTCAATTTGTGTGTGTGTGCGCGTGTGCTCTTTAAGCTGTAATTGCGTCTGTAGAGTTGCGCTCCATCCCCGGGTGATTTATAGCTTATGCCAGCACAGAGCTAACAAGGGCAATAAATTCCCTCACTTGCTAGTGCTACTGCAAAATGTGTGTATGCCTTTGCAAACATGCAATCATGTCATGTGGAGCACAACACGCAAACTGCCTCCGAGTCCTCATTCTTTCCATCAAATCTATACAGACACACAACAGCTGTATGCAAACAGTTAGATGGACTGCTCATTGGAAAAGTGACAGGTGAGTGACGCAAAGTGCACGACCTTTGACACTGCTTCCCTGACCTTTAACCCCCCCCCCCCGGGTTTGGCCAATTTGTGCACGAGTATGCAAATGGATGAAACATTTACTTATATGTGTGTGTGTGTTTATGTGAAATAGAGGAACCGTGAAGGAAGGTAAGATTAAGAGAAAAACAAAGAAGTTTGTGCAGATCATTTATGGTTGCAACCATAGAAACAGGCTATCAGGAATCTTTAAAACGTAAATGTTTGATGCCGAACCGTCAAGTATTGCTTTATACAGCGTGTAATGTCTGCAGCACCAAACAGAATTGGAAAAATAAAACAGTGTTTCAATCTTTCTTAGAGAAATCTTAGGATAGAAAAATACTAAAAGGCAACAAAATATTAAGTACTTAATGTTAAATAATTGTTGAATATAATTAATGTAATAATGATAATATATATATATATATATATATATATATATATTTTTTTTTTTTTCCATAATATATGTGTATATTTTTTATGTATAATAATCTTAATAATATAAGAATAATTTAGTTCATGCCTCATATAAGCTGTTCTGAACTGAAGAATGCAAGTTTTTATTGAAGTGACCTGTGTCATGTGAAATATGACTGAAAATATAATAACCAAAACATATGTATAATGATATAAATTATTCAAAACTTGCCATTGCTGGAATATTTAGTACTGTTAAGTTTATTATTTTTGCCTTAAAATACCTCACACCTCAGAATCACAAGCTAAAATGACACCTGAAAGATCTTCAGCTTAAAAAAAGAAGCAGCCCAAGACAGGTGTGATATCCTCAAAGACTCAAGTCGACTCCTGACAGACACTGATCCAGCTGCTGCCAGGACACAAATCTCACAAAACCCCATTTTCAACCTCTCGTAGCGCACTACTGAGGTACAGAGCTGCTTTGTTGCTCTCAGGGAGTTGTAGCAGGGTTTAAAAAGTAGAAGGTGACTGTTCTGCACCAATGTGTGTGATTCATGCCCTTTAAAGGCCACGGTGAACCCTCTCGTTTCAGTCTTAAAAGAAATAGACAGATATTCATGGCTTACCCTCCTTTTTTCCTGATTCCCTCATTCCAAGGAGAGGTGAAAGACCACGGGAGATCTGAGGGTCGTGTTGAAACACACACACACACACACACACCGTTCTGGCCTCCGAACCCCAAACTCTTTCATCCAGTCTCGTTTTCTTATTCCCCTCAGTCTCTCGATTTACACTGTGTTACAAATCTCGTCCACTTCCTTCGGTCGGTCCATGGTTTAAACATATTCTAATCCAGTGCTGGGGGGATTCCTTAAAGATGCCAAATTAAACTAATTGCGTGACCACTCCGTACTATAATAAGGACCTTAAGATTTTCATACTGTATATAAGTGGTAGGATTTTTAAAGAAAGGAACATTTAAGAGAGAAAAGAGACTAATTAGGGTGAGTCAATACAATATGAATAATTTACTGCCATTTAAAATGCAATCATGTAATCTATTAAAAGTACCAGATATCTAATTACGAGAATTTTAAAATGCTAAATAATCTAATTACAAGTGCTTAATTTTAAATAATCCAGATTACTAGAAAATAGTTACTATCCAGCACTTCTTTTACAAAACCCTGATGGAAAAAAGGGTTGAAACATGGCAGCTTATCCAAGCAGAACATAAGCTGGTACTATAGGCGGTAGACCATCATGGACCAGGAACATCCCATTTCAAGATGGCTTTTACAAAACATAGCTACCAGCTTAAAGCTGGATTTTTCAACAGGAACACTTCTTTTATGCCACATAGCCTACTTATCTTTTCACAGTTTATTGTACCTCTGCCACCTTCCAGGCTGACAGCTATCACATGCACACACACACTTTCGCACATACTTCATTGTGCCTTGTGGATTTTTTGGTCTTATGGACGTTAAAAAAATGTGAGTGGTGTTTGCCTTTGTAAAAATAGCATGTTATGATTTAGTGCTAGGATGTTGCTATGTGGTTGACTGGTTTTTATGCGGTTGACAGATGACATACTGATGCTAAACACTTACAGACAAGAATTTGATCAATCACTAGCACTAAGCATGAGTAATAATAATAGTAATGCTTGCCTTCAGAAGCAACACTCAGATAAAAATCAGTTTCACTGACAGAAAACTCACTGTCAAGGGGAACGAGAAAATGACAGAGTGAGAGAAAAAGGGGGAGAGGAAAAAAAATGAGGGTTAAAGCTAAGTGTGTGGGTCAGACAGAATGACATGACAACTGCAATAAACATAAATATAAGAGCTTTGTGTGGTAATTCAGTCCATCCGACAGAGGCTTAACACATAAATCAACCTCACACAAACACACACACACTTTTCGGCACATACGCAGACATTGTTTCATTATTCGCAGACACACACACACACATGCACACACCCACTTTGCCCAACAGAACTGGACAAAAACAAATGATCCCATCAAAACAGTGCATGTAAATTGAATGCAGTGCATGAAACCCTAACCATAACGCTATCAAAATTTCCGTCGCATTTCAATCATTTCCCCTCCATCTCAACTGTCAAAACTCGACCTAAATAAAATATAGGCCAGTGCAGTGTTTAACTAGCCTGAGGTGATAAACCATTTAAGCCTATTCACTCTTCATTTATGTGTCCCATGAACCCACTGTGAGTGGCATATAACTCTGTGTTATATTTTTTCCTTTCTATATTGCAGGCTCTTTCTGCAGCCCATTAGCTGTATTCAATACCTAGTGATTATGCGAGCAAAGCAAGCTACTTGTAAAAAAAAAGAAGATTTGTTACCTTACCGTGTTAGCTCTTTACCTTACACTGAATGAAATAAAGCAAAGCCACAGCATATTCAACCAAATCGCAAGCACTTTTAAGTTATTCAATATGAAAAACACGATCGACACATACCTGTTTCTTCGTCAATGGTAAACCTCCCAAGACCACTGCCGTCACGTATGGAGTACTGCACCTCGCCATCCCTTCCCGTATCATCATCCCTTGCAGAGACCTGGAGCACAGAAGTCCCGATCCGAACGCTTTCCTTCACTGATCCGTTCATGGCAAAGTTCGAGAAATACGGTGCGTACAGGTTCTCATTAACATCCACCACCTCCAATTCAACAAAGCTGACTGACAGGAGAGACACCGGTCGGCCTTTGTCTTTTGCTCGAACTGTTAGGTTAAAGAACTGCTGAGTTTCGTAATCCAGCTCCTTAGTAAGACGAACGGCACCGCTAGTTTTGTCGACTTCAAAACGACCATCGTAGTCGTTGGCGAGCGAGTATCGCACCTGCCCTCCAAGTCCCAGGTCAGGGTCTTGCGTATCCAACCAAGCAATGACCGTGCCCACTGGGAGGTCTTCTAGCGCACGTGCGCTGACAACACTTGGGATAAAGGCTGGTGGACAATCATTAACATCCTCGAGATAGATTTTAAGAGTTGTTACTGAAAACTGTTGAGCCACTCGCTCTGCTCGATCTCGCGCTTCCACTTTTAATACGAAGAATGGAACAAACTCACGGTCCAGCTGACCTGCAACATATACAATCCCACTGGAGCTGTTGATGCCAAACTGTGATGTGCTGGTGAGTAGGGAATACTGGATCTCACCATTGAGACCTTGATCTTTGTCAGTAGCTTCCACTTGGATGACTTCGGTACCAATAGGGGTGTTTTCGGGAATGCGGGCCTGGTAGCCGCCGTCTTGAAGAAACTGAGGTGCATTGTCATTTGCATCTGCTATGTAAACTGTAAGAAGCCTCCAGGAGGATCTTTGCGGTTGGCCTAAATCATACAGTGTGATGTTGAGAAGATAGCGATCTGTCCTTTCACGGTCTAGAGGAAGGAAGATGCTTATTACTCCATTTAGAATTCCAATAGTAAAACAACTGTCCGTGTTGCCATCGGCAATGGCGTATAAGAATTGTCCATTGAACCCAGTGTCTCCATCAAAGGCTTTTACCTGAAACACACTCGTGCCAACTTGTACATCCTCACGCACAGTGATGTCAGTTGGGAAGGATTTGTCAAATTGAGGCGTTTGACGGTTCACAGAGAAAAGGTCAATAAAGCCCTCTTCTATTTTGGGTTTGCTGCTAGCTTTGGCTTTCTTCAGAAGTTTCTCAGCTAGTCGTTGGGCTACTTTGGTTTCGGTACAACTAAAGCTTTTGGGCGGTGACTTCCCTTGCACTACGGATATGTTAACAAACATGGGATCGGAAAAGTGTTCCCCATCTGTAGCAGTGATTTTTAGACTGAATGAGTTTTTGGGTGCCGCAGTGTTTAGGGAGTGATGTAAGGTCATGACACCAGAATCGGGATTTAAGTCAAAGTACCCACGCTCATTCCCTGAGAGGATCTTGTATTTGACTAGCTCTAGTTCATCGATGTCTATGGCTGACATTGTGGCAATAACCTCACCTACCGGAAGTTCTCGAGAGATTACACCGACACAGGCCACTTTCTCAAATAGGGGTTTGTTATCGTTGACATTCTCTAGGTGCACCGTGACATTAACTTCACTCTCACGCCTATAAGGGGATCCCCAGTCAGAAGCACGAACCACAAAACTAAAACTCTCTACAGATGATTCAAAGTCTAGCTCCCGTGTTGTCATGACTGCTCCAGTGAACTGCTGCACCATAAAAGGTAATGGTGTCAAGCTAGCCATGCTATAAGTGATGTACCCGTTTTCCCCATGGTCACCATCAGAAGCAGTCACCACAACAACAGTGGTGCCTACCGCAACACTTTCATTGACAAATACCTCATAAGACTGCTGGGCAAATGACGGTGCATTATTGTTGGCATCCTCAAGAATGACTCTAACCTTGACCCTAAGGTCACTGTCTACTTCCATGACCTCTAGCTCAAATACTTCCTGCGTGAGTTGGGTGAGCCAACGTGCCGTGCTGATGACACCAGTCATGGTGTTGATTCTGAAGAACCCTGAATCAGTAGATGGGGTCAGGATGTACTCAGCATCATCTGGCTCTGGCTGGAGTTTCACAGCCTCCACAACAGTTCCAGGAGGGGCAACTTCACTCAACAGGACCTCGTATTCATCCTTCTGAAATGTGACTTCTGCCGGGGCTGGTCGTGACAGTCGTAAATGCACAGTGTGCACAGCAGAAAACTTCTGAGGTGTTCCACGATCCCGAGCCTGTAAGCTGAGGTTTAACCCAAACGGATAACTGTCCCAGTCGAACTGCTCTGTTACACGTAGGATAAACTCATTAGATCCTTTCCGAGTGACTTCCTCATCCACCAATTCTTCACTTGGCATCTCTGTCCTTTCAATGCTGAAGAGTTCAAGAAGGTCCCCAGCCACGATGCTCACCGTTTCAATTGCTCCATTCACCCCTTCATCAAGATCCTCTACGGTGACCACAGCTAAGACTGGGGACTTCTCAGTCCATACAGGTGCTAATGTAACAACACTCAGAGTGGGCACATGCTCGTTAATCCGTTCTACATGAACAAACAGTTTAGCTGTACTGCTTACTCCATTATTCCCATAGAGCTTCATTCCCCGGTCCACAGCCTGGATCTCAAGATCATAGCGGCCTTGAGTGTCAACATCCAGCTTCCCACTGAGAAAAACAACTCCGCTAGTTGGGTGCACAGCGAACAGCTCCATTCGCTCCTTGAAAAAGTAATAGAACTCTCCATTTGATCCGATGTCAGCATCCGTGGCAGTGACCTGAGCGATGCTGGTGCGTAGTGGTGTGCTTTCTGCAATGGTAACTGAATATGTGGTAGGGGAGAAAAGTGGTCGAAGGTCATTCATATCCAACACCTGCACACTAACTTTAGTAAAGGCCTCCAGTGTATCCCCCTTAATGGACGCTTTCACTGTCAACAAGTAGTTGTCCTGAACTTCACGGTTCAAGATGGCAGCATTCCCCCCTTTGGTTCTTATCCGCAGGAAGCAGAAATCACCCAGAGTGTACTCCTCGGCCTTGAAGAATCCTTCCTCGTCCCCGGAGGTAATGCGGTACCTCACCTCCCATGAGTGATGTTGGAGAGGGACGCCCATGCGCACCTGGCTGGCAGCGTAGGTGCGGGCGGCAGAGTTTTCGTAAACCGACGCATGGTACAGTGGTTGAGTAAACTGTAGGCGGGACCTTTCACCTTGGCAGTGGCCAGGGGGTGGAGAGATGAACAGCAAAAGGCCCAATTGTAGGAGAAAGGCCCATATGCCTGCCCAAAGGGCCATGCTCACTGCCTTCCCATCACCAAACCCATCCTGGAGACAGAGAGAGAAAAAAAAAAACAGAGAAAGATGTTAGGAAGAGCAGATGACATGACAGTACACAACCTGACCTTTCACATCTAAAGCTCATAGGTCACTAGGCATCAGTCAAAAAGATCAAACACAAGCAAAGGAAGTCGTGTTCTAAGGAAGGGTTGGTAGCCAGGCAACCGCAAGCCAAATGACATCACTACCCAGGTCTCAAAATGGACACTGACACACAATTATATACTAGAGAAAAACCAGGAGGATGCAATTCAGGAAAATTCACTTACACACACTCTACACACAAGAAAAAACAGCAGGAGAATGCAAGTCAGGAACAAAATAATTATAGAGAACGAAAGATCAAAAATATAACCCGTGAAAACGAAGACACACACACACACACACACTCATTATATGACATGGTTTTAAAAAAGCTCTTGAGAAAGGACAAAATGTTGTGGATTCAGCAATATACTGGTCATGATAAAGTGCTGCTGGAGAGGAAGTCTGTGAGTGTGGGTTTACATAGCTATACTTGGGGAACAAAATTGTCCCCAGAAGTTAGCTGAAACCGACAAAGCCTTTGGGGACCTAAATTAGAAAAGAAAAAAAATCATACATTCAATATATATGTATATACACACACACATTTATTATTTTAATTCTAAAAATGCTAACATTTTTGTTTAGGGTAAGTGATTTATAATTACCTTTATACAAAACAATAGCAATCTAATGTATGCATTCAATTTGTTGTGTTTGTGAGGTCATGCTAGCAAAGAAAGGCATTTTGCATGTGTGTATGTGTATGGTACATCAACTCTAGTTTTAGACACTGATTGTTTTGTGTGTGCCCTGCGGGATGGTTAGGATGTGTTCCAGTCCACAAAAATGCAATGCTGACCTTACCATGCACACACACACACTCTCCAACTTTTGCCCACACAAAAACACACATGCATACACAAAATACACACACACACACACACACACACACACACACTGAATGGAGTTGCTGTGGTCAGCCCACACATGACTCAGCACACACATACACACACACACATCCCCCTCCACCTCTAATGATATCCTACAGCATACTCACC
>JAUCMS010000025.1:15819837-15840346 GCA_032357445.1 Enteromius radiatus | reverse complement strand
ATATTATATAATTTTTTTATATATGTACTTAATTTACTAAAATTAAGTGTTACAAAATATATATATATATATATTTTACACTTCATTTTAGGGTATGCATGTTACTAGAATATTAACCATTTATTAATAGTAATTAAGCATATATTAATGCCTTATTCTACATCTCTAATCCTACCCAATACCTAAACTTTACAACTACTGCACTAACTATTGATAAGCAGCAAAATAAGAATTTATTGAGTCATAGTTGATAGTAAATATGTGTTCCTTATTATTATTATATATTTTGTTATTTTCAAGGTTTATTTTTAAGTAACCGTCTTTCAGATATCCGTATCTCCCTCTATTCTCTTCTCCCTCTTTCTTGACTCTCATCACACACACACACACACTGAAATAATCATTTACCCATGAGCACACCAGACTCATTTGCACTCTGACACATTGAACTGTGTGCAGTGGAGAGTCACTCAGTTTTAATCAGACCAAATCTCTGGTTAAACGCGTAACTAAAGTCACCGAAACAAGACACATTTTTTCCATTCAGCTTGAAGTTCACGCAAGTAAACCATGCACAACATGTGCTAAAGTTCAGATACAGTGCTTACAGTAACTGACAGCAACATCTCAAACACACACACACACACACACAAAGCTCCAGGTTAATCTTACATCCAGGAATCAGCTACTCATTGTTTTGCTGTTGTTTTTCATGTGTCAAAGTAAGCATTCACAAGGTGACGTGTCATTGAGGTGGCTTAATAATTGCAAGATCTCAATCGAAGATATGACTGATGAAAGGGGGAAAGAAATCAGAGAAAACGGAAATAAAATGAATCCTGAAACGCAAAGACAATGATTTCATCAAATCTTGATTTAACTCAAACTATTCTTTAGCTTTTAAAACTTCTAAAACTGTAACCTAAGACATTATTACAGCAAACATAAATATCTTGACTATGATTTAACATGAAAATATGTGTTTAAAAAGCACATATATCATGATTCATCTAGGTACCTGAATATTTAACTCGATTGGGTGCACTGCAAAATAAATGAATAAAAACATTTCTAATTCAGTATTTGGTCTTGTTTTTCAGTACAAATATCATAAATGAATGCATATGCACTTGAGAAGTCTAATAATATTGGAAATGTAGGACTAAAACAATATCTGCCCGTGGTGTCAGGTTATTTTTCTAACCACATTGCCAGGCTTTTTATCATTTTAAGAATAAATTCACTCAATTTTCATACATTTTGCAGAAGACATTGTATCTTATGCCGAAAAACAAGACCAAACACATTTCACGGTTGCAGCATAGGATGCATTTTTCCATGCAAACTTAGTTCCACATGTAAACATGACCCGTGTCACACGGTCAGCTGAAAGCCCATCATTCATGAGTTTCTGAAGACAAGCAACAATATGGTTATGTGGAAACGTCTTCGAAGGATGTGAGTAAATGAATGACGTTCATACATGAGGAGCTATAGTGATGTCCATAGACTGAAGGCACCTCTGATCTTATCAGCCTGGAGCAGGACACATAGAGAGAGATGTGTTTTTATCGCCCTGCAGCCACATCTGATCACATGCGCCGCAAACATACACGCGGCTACGGTCTGCTGGGATTTATCATGTGATGGGATGCTTATGAAGTTTAGGTTAAGATACAGTAAAGTCTTTTACAAAAAAGGCTTTGTCTTAGTGAAAGTATATTGAGAGCGAGTCTATATATGTATCCCTGAATAGTATCCTAAATTATAGAAATATGTTATTATTAAAATGTTTTATTGTCAATCAAAATTACATTTTCTTTAGTAAATAAAACAAAACATGAATATTGCATGAACTTAAAAAAACTTAACCTAAATATTTAAAGTATTAAAATTGCTGTGTATATGCTAAACTATATATAAACTAATATATAATACTTTTATTCAGCAAGGATGCATGTTGCAATAGATTTGTATTTATAATAAATACTGCTCTTTTAAACTTTCTATCGGAAAATATTTCTTGAGCACCATATAGGCATTATTAAAAAGATTTCTGAAGGGTCATGTGACACTGAAAGCTGCAAATAAGACATTTGTCAATTCCACAGAAATGAATGCATTAAACTAGAACTTTTACCAAATATATAATGTAACAAAATTCTGCACTGAAACTTGTTTAAGTTCACCAGAAACAAACTTTTAAGGGTCTCTTATCCCATTTTAACCCCTGGCAGGGATCAAGGTCAGGTCACAAGACACTAGAATTCGAAGATTTATAGCAAACCTCACTCATCTTTCTCTCATAAGGAAAACATCCAGAAGTGGAGCATTCCCTCTCCTCCCCGGGAGAGACGCCGGAGGGCAAGTTAACATTTGTTAAACGAAAATGTGACACTCTCCTCTTATTTACAGTTTAACCTGAAGCACATCCAAACTCCCGCTCAGGCACGTTCATTTAGTGAGCCCGCATAATATTTACAGACACATTTAACTTGTTAAACATGAGGCTGGTTATCCAGCACGCAATCTAATAACATTAAACAGAGCAACACGCTGAAAAAACACTGTGCTACTGGAGGTTTTTTTATTATTTCAGTGCTTTCTTTGCAGTGTCAGACTAATTACTCGCAGACGTCTGGTAGAGAGAGAGACAGCGCTCAAAAAAAGAGCGGATTAAACACACATTCCTGCTGTCCTTTCCACACACACACCCCACTGAGAAACATCACCAATTAAATCACCTGGCAGCCACTTCAGTGCAGAAGTACACACACTCAGTAATAACACAGGTGACTAATGTTCAAACCACTGCTCAAAATGTCAAAAGTATAAACATCCCCCAAAAAATCTGTTGTTGTCATTAATGCAGTTCTGTTACATTTTTACAGTAAAAAAACAGCAGCCAGAATTTGACCTTACGGGAAAAAAAAAATACGGTAACAACATTTTAGGTTTTACAGTATTAAGTTAAATTTACAGTTAAATACCGTAATGTCATTAACTGATATAATGTTAATATACCAACTTATTAAAGCACTGAAATCTGTTTTGTAGCTTTGAAATACACTGATCTTTACATTAAAATTGCTATCTAAAAAAATACAAACTATGGTGTTTGTCCTTTTTAAAAATAAATAAATAAATAAACTTATACATCATATTTTAAATCTCCTGAAGCTTTGAGTGATTTTTAGTATTACTTATATACTATATTTATTCATAATTTAAATTTGGTTTTTTTATATTTTCAGTTTATTTTAAAAGCTTTAATTTGTTATGTGCTTTTATATTTATATTTGGCTTCTGTGTGTGTGTGTTTAGTTGATGGACACACTGATTGCAAAAATTATTGCACAGACAAAATTATTGCCAGTATTTACTTCTTTTATCTTGTTTTTATTATGTTATCATTTTTATCGTGTTATTTGCTGCATTGTTTAGTTATTTTTCAACCTAATTAAAATAACTCGACTGCAATTTGATGTAAAAAATATTTTTACAAAGCTAAACTTTGATTTAATTTTTACCTTTTTAGGCATATTTTTGTAACTTTTTAGTCTTTGTTATTTTATACAGTTTTTGGTTTGTTTTATTCTTTTTTCTATAAAGCTTTATTTTCTGTTTCAATTTTAGTCATTTTAGATACTACTTCTAATTTTTTTGGGTTCAGGTTTTTTATCTATTATTAACATATGATTTTATTTCAAGTACCAAAGCTAAAAAACAAGTCCTCTATCCATAATATTTATTTATTTATTTATTTATTTATTTATTTATTAACATACTCAACAAGCAAGTAAAACAGTCAATTAATAAAATGAAAAGTCCACCCCTATTTTGCAGTCAAATATTTAATTATGAATAATTTACACTAATTTAGGGTAATAATAATTAATAAAATGTAGGCCTATTTGTTTAGAAATAAAAGTTTGCATAACACACAACTTCTTCAGTATGCCACCTTCTGTGTTTCTCAGGACTAAACAGCAGGTAAACATACAGATTTTGACTGACACACACACACACATATAAATATATATGTTGGAGGTGAACTTCCCCTTACGAACATCAGATTATCATATGCAAACGTGCAGAAATGCATCACATGTAGCTGATCCGAGGTGCTCTTTGCTCATGTTTCTAGGTGCCAGCCGCTTGCCATCTTTCTGTCACCATGACCAGCACCACCAGCGAGCACAAGGCCGTCTCCTGCCCCCTGATGGCCAAACCTGCCCATCAGCGGCTGGTCAGCAAGGACGGCCGGAGCCTGATGCACGGCAGTGGCCCGGGCTCCAGAGAGACGTGGTTCGGGGCCCTGCGGGACATGTGGGGGACGTGGCTGGCCCTGCGGTGGCGCTGGGTGGTGCTGGCCTTCTGCGGCTCCTTCCTGCTTCACTGGCTGCTGTTCGCCGTGTTGTGGTACCTGCTGGCCCGGGTCAACGGAGACCTGGAGGTGCCTGACCACGACTCTCCACCGCCTGGGCATGTGCTGTGCGTCAAACACGTGACGGGCTTCACCGCCGCCTTCTCTTTCGCCCTCGAGACGCAGCTGACCATCGGCTACGGCACCATGTACCCTAACGCTGACTGCCCCACCGCCATAGCCCTGCTCGCCCTGCAGATGCTGCTGGGACTCATGCTGGAGGCCTTCATCACCGGTACACAGTCTTCTACCTCACCGCATTAAGTCTATATAAGAGATAGAACTTTTTTTGGAAATACAGATCTTAAATTAGTTTAGAGGAATTGATAAGAATATCCCACATTCAAAATAAGTACAGCTTATTTTGTCAAGCACCTGGCATAAAAAATAACATAAAAGCTGCATTATATAAAAAATAAAAAAGTGAAGATTTAAAAGCACAATAGTTAATAATTTTATTTTAATTTTATGTATATATTTTTATATTTCTTGTTACAGTTTATACATATATATTTATATTTATTTATTTGCTGAATTATTCTATAGCAGCTTTGAGTTTTTTATTCTATTTTCTAAAATGCTAATTTTCATTTTATTTCACATACATTTTAAATTCATTTTTAATTTAACAAATAAAATAAAATAAAAGATGCATTTAAAAAATAAAATGAAGACTTCAAACCACAATGTTAGGTAATAATTTTACAAAAGCATATTTATAGTATTTGTTACAGTTTATATATATATATAAAATTAAGCAATTAATAATTTATTAATAATTTTATTTATTTACCTAATTATTCTATTTGCAGATTTTGAGTTCCTTTTTATTCTATTTTCTAAAATCCTAATTTTCATTTTATTTCATATATATTTTCGATTCATATTTTATATTCGTTTCAGTTTTATTTGAAAGTTTTAGTAATTTGGTTATGTGCTTTTGTTCAGTGAAGCAGATATATTTTCCGAACTCTTCCACAGATGTGTGGTTTCTCAACTCTTCAGGCAGTTTATTTTGACCTCAATGCAAATGCATTATCAGCTGTCTTATAATCTTAAGATCTTTTATTAAGATGTGTGTGTCTTTCCAAATAACACCCATTTAGTTGAATTTGCCCACTTCACCCTGAGTGTAATAACATCTGCAAGCAATATGAATGCTCCATGAGAAAAAATTCATCTGTCCCAAATAAGAGTTTAAATACTTATGCAATTTAATAAATTTTCAAAGATGTTAAAAACCTGTATTTTGCCGTAAAGTTATGGTGCATGGGGTGTAGATTGGTGTGAGAAAAAAAAAGTAATTTCTATTTATTTATTAATTAAGAAACTTCACAATGTCTTCTAAACTTCAGATATACGTAGAGTCAGTCATGGGGCTAAGTTCACATGCTTTAAGCAAAGCACCAGTAAAAGACTCTTTGATGAGTATATTGTAAATAATATTTTTACAAGTACTTTGCCTCTTAACTGTAGGTTAAATGCAAAAGCATCACAATTCTGGCTTTGTAAAGCAGACAATCCTGCTACTGTAGCCTTCAGAGCAAACACAGATGTTTAAAACGGAATTAAGAGTATGCATTGAAAGCAGGGGTATTCTATGGCGTGTGCACCACTGATGCTGGCGCGTGGTAAGTCATTTTCGCCAGAGGAAAACAGATGTACATGCGAAGAAACTGGGCCCGCGAGCTCATTTCAAACCCATGACATGTCATCCGCGCGCAATTCAAGCCCTCGCGCGCTCAATCTCTCACCTGCTCGCGCGAACACTGTTATTTTCGTCAGTCGTGGGGCGGGGCTATTGTTACTGTTTCATTAGTTTGTTTTATTTATTTATTTCTTATTGATTTTGTCTTTATTCCAATTCATCTTGATGTCAGTTTCTGTACGGTTGGTCCAGGAGTAAAGCACACAATCTGCATGCCGCCATCTTGGCTCAAATACACACAGGTTTGTGAGCTAATCAGCCGAGCTGCAGGTGTCATGTGACTAATAACAAATATCTGCTTCTTTGCCAAAGACATATATTTATAAAAACTTTAGTTTACAAAAATTGTATTGGCCATCAGTTGGAGAGAAAATGTAGAAAAAACAAAAACATTTTCTATATTGTCCATGTACTCTATATATAAAGTAAGTAAGTTTTTTTATTATTTCCTTTTTTTTTTCATTCACATTGCATTTTCTTGTGCATTTGTGGCAAAGTTTGTCAAGAGAAATATATATATATATATATATATATATATATATATATATATTTCTCTTGACATTTTCTTTTTCTTTATATATATATATATATATATATATATAAAATAATAAATTAATAATAATAACATAATAGTAATATATTATAAATAATATAAAGATAAATAATGTAAAATAAATGTTCTATTGCTATTATTATTATTATTATAAATCCTTTCTTATTCAATTGCAGATTTATTAAGCATTTTGTTTTTATTTCAGTTCATTCATATATATATATATATTCTTTTTTCTGTTGCTGCTCAGGTGCATTTGTGGCTAAATTTTCCCGCCCTCAAAAGCATTGCGGTGGAATCCTGTTCAGCCCTCAGGCCGTAGTGTGCGAGGTCAAAGGTCAGCACTGCCTGATGTTCCGCGTCTGTAACCTGCTCCCGCGGCCGCTGGTGGACGTGTGCGTGAGCGCCGTTCTCTACGAAGAGTGCGACGATCACGAACTCCACCAAAGCACCGTAGAATTCAGCATCGACAACCTGGGATCACGACCTTGCCCTCTTTTCCTGTCACCTCTGACCTTCTATCACGCCCTAACTCCATCCAGCCCTCTAAACAACGGCCCAAGTGGCAAACGCTTCGAGCTGGTGGTGTTCCTCACCGCTTCCCAGGAGAGCACGGGCTCCGGATACCATAAGAGGACCTCCTACCTGCCCGAAGAGATCCAGTACGGCAGCAGCTTCTCCAAGGTGAACTCTCGGCACGGGAAAGGCCGGAGCAAAGCCGAAAGCGTGCGTTATTTTGACACGCAGCCCTGTCCGCTCACATTCCCAAACACACACACCGGAGACGCGCTGGAGAAAGAGCGTGTGGTGGTCCAGATCAACGGAGAAGGCAGTGACCGGGTGGAGTAGCGGTGGTTTATTTTCAGAAGAATTCTCCGCTCACGAAACAGGCATTGTATTTCACAACACATCCTCCAGTTTATGACTTTTTTATATCCCACAAGATAACCTCAGTTAGTTATGATGTGATATGTGGCCCTGTCCTGTTAGAAACCTAACCATTTTTGCTGCTACAGACACACAGGTATTTTCCTGCGAACGGCTGCTTAAGATCATGTTGGAAATAAGAAGAATCTCTGATATTTTATCTTCACCCAATCGAGTTTGAGGTAGGGGTGTGTGATATTGACATAAAAAAAAATATCTCGATAACGCTAATTAGACAATATTTTGCTGACTTATGATAGTCTTCATATTCTGCGTGATTCACACTGATAGAAATGAATCTTTTACAGTAAGTTTTAACATTTTTATGGCCATTTCACCTTTTTAAAGCCGCTTTTTTTAAAGTGTCCATTGCTTAATGATATTTGAAATTATTTAAATAATAAAAGATACTCTGAATGTGTAATTAAAGCCGCCAGTAGGTGGCAGTAAGTCACTGTAAAAAAAAAGTGAGTCGTCACGATTGAACCGATTCATTTGAACGGTTGATTCATTCAGAAGCGAATCACTGCGCAGAGACGCAAAATAACGCGGTGGCTGTGTTTGGAATTATTTTTTGTTGTCGAAATAGCGCAAAAACAGGAAACGGAAACGTCTCTTAATTAACTTCTGGTTTATGCAACTGTTGTAAAAAAATCTATATCCTTTTTTGAAGAAAAAACGTCACTCTTCGTGTGAAATTCATTAACTAGGCTATACAAATATATTTTTACATGTCTCGAGTTTGTGATCAATTTAAAGGCATTTCACGAGAGCGGGAGAACGCACTCTAAATGCGCACGCGCACACTATTCTAGGCTTCACGTGATGTGTGCGCGCGCGCTCTCTAGACGTGTTTTGAATGGCATGTGCAAAACACTCGATAATGTCAAATATATATATATATATATATATATATATCGCACACCCCTAGTTAGATCCCTTATTTATTCGGCGCCTAAACATTTTCATTACGTTACCTGTCTGCATCTGAGTAATATAATTGATTAAAGCGCTACACGCAGAGCAGGGAAAGTTACTTACAAATTGTAATCCGTTACTAATTACAGATTACATGATGGAGAGTAATCTATTGGATGGATATATCTTTTGACCTGAAATATAGGCCTATTCATTTATGAATCAACTAACAGTGAATAGCTCAAAAGCTGGAAGACTTTCTAAATGTATAAAATATATATAAAGGAAAGGTAGGCCTATAGTTCACAGAAAGCGGATGGAGGTTTATTAATATAGACCATTGTAGCGATGACATATTTTTGTAGCCCAACCTTTGACCTTGGTTCCAGTTTTGTTTATCATTGCATAAATTGGCAAAAGTTTCTTCTTCTTAAAAGTAAAAAGCTATAAATTAAGTACACCATGGGCGCATGACTTTATAGTCACCACCTTTAAGCTTACCGCAAATCTTTCAGTATTTATTTATAACTTTAATATTTTCCCTGAAAGTCAAAATAGCTTGTGATAACATGACTATGAACAAAAAAAGAGGCTGTAAAAGCAGACAAGAAGTGAAAACAACAAAAAACATCTGTTTGTGGTACAACAAGCCTTTTAAAATACCTTAAGCTTGTGTTAAACACTTAAACCTAGGCATTTAACCAAAAAACGCTTTAGAAACCAGTTGTTTCTGGGTTTTGGCCTACAAAAATATGTCATCCCTGCAGCACACTTACAATTCAATATTCAGTGGAAATAAAATGACCTTTTTCTTATTTGGTTGAATTATAGGCTATCTCTAAAGTGTTCATTAACACCCCTATTAAGTGCCTACTGACAAGCTTACTTTTTTTACCAAAGTCATGAAGTGGACTTTTGGATGAAGAGCGTGAGCAGCGATGTAAATAATATAGTATATAGATACATGAATAGATTATTTACTAGATTATTTTTTGAGGAAAGAAATTCTCAATATTATGCAATAAAACAAATAAAATATGAGCACAATCCTATCGGTGGCACAACACTGTATGATTTTTACGCTGTAGGTGATTATTATGCACATGTACTGTCAATCAGGAAAGACTGACTGCTTTCACTTTATTATTATATGCATAAAGCATGATTGTTCAGCTCTGGAAGGCTGGGAAAGAATGGTATTCATTTTGTTTGCTGCAAACAGGCCGCTAATCAAATTCTTTCATGCTACACAGAGTGGAAACTGATCTGTAAAAGAAATGGCTTTATTTTGATATGTGGAACACAAGATTGGATTAAAATATCTAAAATAACAAAAATGTTGAGTTTGTGATTTTGTTTTTAATCCTTATTAGCAGTTAATTGTTGAGCAGTTCCTGTGCTGCCACCTACAGGTGATTCAGAGAAGATAAATGGCACTAATACAACAATAAGAGTACATTTTGCACATATAAAATAATATATGGATATATATACACTACCAGTACCAGTAAATTTATATATATATATATATATATATATATATATTTTTTTTTTTTTTTTTAAAGAAATTAAAACTTTTATTCAGCTTTTATCTTATTTGCCAACATTGATAATTCTGTAATAAATCAGCATATTAGAATGATTTCTGAAAGATCATGTGACACTTATCACTGATGGAAATTCAGTTTTACATCCCAGAAATAAAATATATTTTACAGTATATTAAAATAGAAACCTATTCTTTTAAATGGTAAACATTTTTCACAATATATTACTTTTGATCAAATAAATGCAGCCTTGATAAACATAAACATCTTCAGAAAAAGATTAAAAATCTTACTGTTTCCAAACCTTTGGCTGGTAGCGTGTATAAAAATAGGATGAGCTAAAATGGACTAAAAATGAGCATTTTTAACAGGCTCCTCAGTACAAAATCACTCCAACTAAATCTATATAAAAAAGCTCATTCAAAATTCTACATTACCACATTAACTACATCATTTTTTAATTATAATAGTATATAAAAATAGGGCCTATAGTATCATATAGTAGAGTTAGACATGCAAATAAGTGAATTTATAATAAAATATCCACATAAATATATTGGAATATAATGTAGGTTCACGGAAATGTGATTTTAAAGTAATGCACAAATAATTTGTTGAAAAATACAGTGATTTAATGGGTTTTATGTAATTGGCAAAACACTAGAGTTACAGGTACATCTGATCAAATACAATGAACAACAATATTTAGCTGACAAATATGTAGAAAAAAAGTTAACAACAAAAAAAAAAGGAACAAACGCATGACTTTAATCTATAAAAAATAAAAACATTTCTTGACCCTTTGTTTCCATGGTTTCTTTTTTTCTCGGTTGGTCATAATCAATATTTAGTCCACGACACCAACTTCACATGCATTTAAAATTATGATGAACACTGAATAACTTTACAATAAACATTTTCCTTTCTAAAAATATATAGTTGCTTAGATTAAAATAGAAGCACAATCTAGTCTAACTGTTAGTCCTGCATTAGAAGCCTCCTGAAATTTGACTCGCGTCATCTCGTCTTCACATTCGTCACCCGCCCAACTAACTCCTCATGCATCTTTCAGGATAGCTGTAAGCGGCTAATAATGCTAATGCTACTTGTTCAGTGTTGGGTTTGATTACACAAGTGTGAGCTTGGAGAAGCAGTGTGTGTGTGTGTGTGTGTGTGTGTGTTGAACTATAGATTTAGGAGCAGAATGTTGACTGCAGCTCTTTAAATGCAGCACGCCGCTGTTTTCTTTCCAGCTCCATCCTCTTCTTCTCTTCTTGTTCTTCTCGTATCTCTGCTTCAAACTTACTGCGCACAGACAGAGCCTGGACCTACCAAACACACATAACATACATTAAAAAACACAAATAAATGCAACATTTTAATGAATTTAAATGTAAATTAAGTTCCTGTTAGGTGTATTTACTAAAGTTGAAGATAAAGATCATACAGCAAACCTAAAAGTAGTAAAAAAATAAAATAAATGTAAAAAATTAGATTAAAAATGAAAAGCTTATAAACTTTTACAAATTTGAATTAATTAATTAATTAACAATTAATTAACAAATAAATCAGTTGAAGTGCTAAAATTACTGCAATTAAAATTCTAATTTATTAAATATTTATAAATAAATATTTAATAAAGCACACATCAACATTACTAATACTTAAAAAATGCTGAATATAGTTAATTAAATATAATAGATTTAAATAAATATAATATAATTAAATATAAAGAACTATATATAATCATGTAAAAAATGTAATAGGTTTCACTGAAATTTAACATCAAATGTATTTGACAATTTATATTTTTATTTTATTTTAAACATTATTTTTACTTCTTAATATTTTACACTTTTCTTCATAAAATAAATAATATTTTGAATTCTTAACATTATTAAAAGAATGTATACTTATATATATATATATATATATATATTTACACTATATAAAAAAAGTTATAAATAAAACATAAATCAGTTTAAAATTTCTAAAATTACTCCAATCAAAATCAAAATAGATTTAATAAAGCACACATCAACATTACTCAAACTGAATTACTCAACATTTTTTAAAACATGCAAAAGTTTTTGTAAATATTTGACACTTTTAATACAATAAATAATATTTTGAAAGCTTAATGTTATTAAAAGAATGTCCTTTAAGTAAATAATTTAGGACATGGGGGTATATATATATATGTAACAATTGTCCTCTGTAGATGTCAGCCTCTCATGTACTTACACTATATGACCACACAGGGGAGCCTAAGAGCATGGGAGAAGTGATTGACCATGCATCAAAGCCCACAAACCTTTGCCTCAAAGAAATCCCTTGCTCCAAGAACACCTTCGGTGGAGACGTCAATCTCTGAGAGTCGAGCCAGGGCCATCAGTCCGCTCTCTTCCTGAAGCTCACCTGCCGCGGCCCTCCGGAAGATCAGCAGGAACTGACACAGACACGCACAGATTAGCTACAGCATACAGGGACATTTCAATGGCTTAAAGGTTATCGACATTTCTATGCAAATTCTAAAAATAAACACAAAAGGATCTGATATCAGTTGCCATGTCAGTATATATGCTGCAGTATCGATTCAGCTTTGATTTTATTTCCCAAAATCAAAAAGACACCGCAGCTCTTTCTCTAAACAGGACACTAAAGAGATGTGTGCTTTAGATGTTACTTGAACTGTTATTTTGTTTAAATGATTTTTAGATCAGATTCAAACAGAACTGATTCTATTAAGAGGAAGGGAGAGGTCAAAAGATTGACCTTATACTTCTGTGTGTGTGTGCGCATGTGAGTGTGTGTGTGTAATCTTATCCATGTGGAATGCCTGTCCGATCTGAAGAATGAGAGCAGCGTCTGACACACAACAGACTGAACTGAACACAGCTGCAGCGTCACCTGTTTGTGTTCTGGGCTCACATTCAGAAAACCCATGTGTTTTTGTCATAAAAGTTGTATTTTTGTAACACAATTCAAAGTGATTTTAGTTCATGTTTTAAAAAAATAATAATAAATGATAAAGATGTCTAAATATGGGGGGATATTCCATCGTGATTCAGTATATCAGCATATTTGATACTTTTTAAATGTCATCTCATAGTAAAAATGCATTATAGTCTTTATTTATTTTATTTTTGTATATAAATACACTACAGTTCAAAAATTCGGAGTCAGTAAGATATTGAATGGTTTTTAAAGATGTTTCTTCTGCTCATCAAGGCTGCATTTATAAGTTTAAAAATCCAGAAAAAAACTGTAATATTGTGAAATATTATTTCAATTTAAAATAAGTGTGAATATATTTTAAAATGTAATTTATTCCTGTGATTACTCCAGTCATTCTAATTACTTCATGTAAATCTATTGAATTTCCTAAATAAAATCCTTTAGTGTGAGATTTAAATGTGAAGCTGTTATCTCTTACAAACACGCTGTGATCGGATCATCAGTGAGTGTTTCCATGGAGTGTAATCTCTCAAAAGACTGAATGACTAGATTAAATCAGTCATCAGGGACGATGATAAAGCTGTAACTATACCATGGAAAAGACTCACGCACCTCTCTGTAACTGAGTTTGCCGTCATAATCTTCATCCACCTCTTTGATCATGTTCTTCAAGCCCAGATGAGTCTGTGGAGCTCCAAGCTTCTCCATCATCAGCTTCAGCTCCATCAGGTCAATGAAGCCGTCTTTACCAGAGTCAAACCTACACACGGGAAACACAGCTTTAAAGGAAAAGTTCACCCAAAAATGAAAATTCTGTCATCAAATTCTGTTTTGGGTCATTTCCATAATAGGAAAAAAAACATGGAAGTCAATGGTGACCAAAACAGCCTGGTTACAAACTTCTCGAAATATCGTCCTTTGTGTTTGGCTAAACAAAGACATTCATACAGGTTCGGAGGGCGAACTTGAGGGTGAGTAAATAATGACAGGATTTACATTTTAGGGTGAACTGTTCCTTTAAGAGAATTTTGCTCATTACTGACCGACCCCAAACGTTCGAGCACTATATGCCGTTTCTGACCTTTTTATCAATTGCATTACATCAAACCTAAACTAGCGACACTGTGTGACGTGAGCGATGACATGAAGATTTATCCAGCCGCAGCAGAGGGAGGTCAGCAGAACAGCAGGTGGAGAGAGACGGCAGAAACAGCAGGAAAAAGAGATTCTAACAGAGGAGAGTATTTATAGAGTCTTAGCCAGCTGTTGCCACACCAACCAGCAGGATTGTGTGTGTGTGTGTGAGAAAGAGAGAGAAGTGTTTGCCTTGAACATTGTGTGAAAGTGAAGAGGCTGAGATCGAAGGAGTGTGCATGTGTTTCTATTTTAGTTTAAGTGATGCTTTTAGAAAGAACTTGCTCATCGTGGCAGAAAAGTACAGGTGAGCATCACCTCATCTCTACTCCTCTCCCTCGCCGCGTTCGAAAGAAAAGCACAAATGAGATCACATTCATATTGACAGAGACCGCAAAATAGAGAAAGTCAGATTTGACTTCAGAGAAAGGTCACAGTAATCTCACATGGATGTTAGAAGTGATCTAATTCTGAAGTTTAGCATCATCTGACTTCTGCAGTGAATGGGTGCCGTCACAGTAAAAACATCACAGAAATCCACACCGCTTCATCGTGACTTGTGAACTGAAAATCTGTGTTTGTACACTTTAAAGCATTTGTTCTGGCTAAAAACACAAGTCCTCTATCTACAATATTGCTTTCATCAGTGGAAAAGTCATCAAGTAGCAATTACGAGATATAAAGTCAAAATAGTGAGATACAAATTCGAATAACCTTTCTTTATTATATACTGTGTGTATATATATATATATATATATATATATAGCTCAAAAAAAATGAACACTAAAATAACATCCTAGATCTGAATGAATGAAATATTCTTATTAAATCAAATTTATTGGATTTAATTGAAAAATTGAAATGGAAAAACACACTACAGGCCGATCCAATTATATATTGATACAATGTCCTTAAAACAAGTATATATATATATATATACACACATAATAAATAAACGCCGAACACACATATTATACAAACAATTTCTTAAATGCATTAAATGTTGCTAATTATCTAACCTGCAATCCACATTAAATGCAACCAAATCTAATTCATTTCAGTAAATGTGCATGGTTTTATTTCTCCTAAGGCATTTCAAATCTGAAACAATATCCATGTTTATCAGGGTGTTCATATCTTTGCTCTGAATGGCCGTCTAATCTCACCTCCTGAGCTCATTGTTTCTGAGAGGTCATAAATAGCCCGACCTTCACTGTTAAAGTGCTGCATAAAAGCCAATTTTTTTAACCATTTCACACAACATCCTCACTTTCTTTCTTTCGATGCAGTTTTCAAGACATGCTGACACTCGCCTGGCCTGATTAAAAAACAACTGGGAATCTGCTGACCAGGACAGCAACTGCTTTCAGCAACTGGCAACACACTCCTACACACACACGGCCCTGAAATGTGTGCGGATGCATGAAAACACAAACTGTCCTGACGTAATTGCGGGTGCATGGCATGTTTGTGTGTGGACGCTCTCTCTTTGTCCTCTCTGGTTTCCTGCTGTGGTATTTATAGATGCCAAAGCTCAGGGCAGAGATTCAGCTATAAACTGGCATTCAGAGCACTGCAGTCCAGTAACAGATCCCAGATCTGCTTAAAACCACGGATATGCTGACAACAGCTATTGAAACAGGTCAGGGTTAACAAGACTGACCCTGTATGTGAGAGAAAGTGAGAGAGAGAGAGAGAGAAAGAGGAGGATGAGGTTGAGGTTGGCATGTTGGTTGTGCCCTCTGCATGCCGGACACATTCCAGGTCAACAGCCATCTCTGTGCTAAAGAGGCTTGAATGGAGAAAACAAAGAAATATGCACACTTATACAAAGATATAATTAGATATTTGATTAAAAATACAGTAACTGTAATTTAAAACAACTGTTTTCTGCTTGAAAAAGGGGTGTGCAATATATATATCGTCTGCGATAATATCGTACTTGTTGTTTTAACGACGTGCGATTTGACATTATCAAGTATTTTGCCAATTACATTCAAAATGTGCGCGCGCACACATCACGTGAAGTCTAGACAAGTGCGCGTGCGCATTTAGAGCGTGTTCTTCCGCTCTCGTGAAATGCCTGAATATTGATCACAAATTTAAGACATGGGGGCAAAAAAATTATATTTATAATTCATATAGACTAGTTAATCAATTTCACACGAAGAGTGCCGTTTTTTCTTCAAAAATGGCCATGTTTACAAATAGGATATTTATTTTTATTTATTTTTTTTACAACTGTTCCATAAACCAGAAGTTACTTAAGAGACGTTTTAGGCTTCATTTTGTTTTCTGTTTTTCGACAACAAATAATAATTCCAAACACAGCCACCGCGTTATTTTGCGTCTCTGAGCACGACAGTGATTCGCTTCTGAATGAATCAACCGTTTAAATGATTCGGTTCAATCGCGACGACTCACTTGTTTACAGTGACTTACTGCCACCTACTGGCGGCTTTAATTTCAAATTTGATCTTTCATTATTTTCAAAGACACTAAAAAATGGCTTTATAAAAGGTGAAATGCCCATAAAATGTATCTATCTCTTCAGGGCAGTGTGGTAATTCAGAAGTGCGTAGGTGTGAGTTGTGTTTATGAATGTGTTAACTCTGCTTTTGACCTATTTTCCTCTTATATATGACATCTTTTTTCATCTCTGATGAAACTGGGTTGAACTGATCTGAAGTGGGCCAGAGTATGTACTTCTTAGACTTAATCAGACACTCCATTGGTCCTGACGTAATCTAGTCCTATGGGACATCCACACTTTAATACACGCTTTGGGTTAATTTCCAATAACACAACACAATCTTATCTGAACCACACTTTTAATGATGCTTCTAAGTGCAAATCGCTAGAACTATTTTATATGCAAGAAAACATCTACCCTATCTTTAATTAACCCTGGGATCAGCTAAAACCAAATCTGTTAACATGCTTATGTGTGCATAACTCTGGAAAAATCATGACGTGTCAGCAGAGGCAAAGTCTTTGTAATTATTTGGAGTGTTCTGATGCACTACCAGAGATGTGGTTCTGAATTTGATCGGATTAAAGAAATGAAAACATTCAATAATAAAATAAAAATGAATGAATGAATGTTACTCTGCATGTAACCAAAGAGATTCCCTCTCATCATAGACTCCTGCGTGTAAACACATGCACAAACAGACAATGATGGCATTGTTGCTCATGGAGTGGGTTCCATGGGGACGTGGAGTTTGTGAGTGGACCCTTGTACTGAAATAATGAGGGAAACCAGGACAATGGCTGTTTAGAGAGAGACCCCAGAGCAAAACATTATTTTGGCACTATACAAGGATACTCAGAGCGAGCATGCATGTTCATGAGCTTCAGAATCATATCTTATTATTTTACACTCATAAATAATTGTCCGTAATTATATTTATTTCTCAATGCTTTTGCAATATGCACCTGTCACTTTTTTTAAAACTCACGTTTAATGTTACATTGATGTTCATTTTTGTTTTCCTCACAGGGTTAATGTTTTATTTTATTGTTTTATATTTGCATATTACCATAAAAAATGTTTTATTTGCAATTTTAAGTTGAAACACAGTAAATGAAAGTGCAATTAAATGATGAAGATAAAAGAAAATAATAGACTAAAGAAAATAATAAATGAGGGATTTCTTTTAATAGAAGCATCATTCATTCAGAACCGAGAACACAATGATCCCGAAACTCTCTCTCTCTGACGCACACAAAACTTAACGCATGTTATGGCCTAAAAAAACAATATTTACCAATACCAGTTAAATGCATTAACTTGGATACATATTCATTTAAATACAAATATTTTTTAAAAAGGTGTTGATTAATGAACTGACCTTTTGAACATTTTCTCCATGTCTTTGATCTGTTTGCGCGAGAACTCTTTAAACTCGGTGTAGGGGTTGAAAACCTTCATCTGCTTGGGTTTCTCCGTGCCATCGTGGATGTCCAGTCTGCGGTTGAGTTTCTCCGTCAGTTCGGAGCTGGCGTCGCCGTTCACGGCAGCAGTGCTGGGACTCTCCGGCGGCAGCGGCGGTTCTGTCTGCGCCGGTGAGCCGGGTTTGGTGTCACGCTGCTCGGCGTCCAGCCTGCGCTGCAGCTTCCGTGCGAGCTCCTCGGATGACATTACGGACTGAGATGCTCTGCCCCGCACGATCAGCTGTTTCTGAACACTAGTCTTGAGTTTGGGAGAGAGGCGGGGCTGCAGAGCACTGCGTCTCTTAAGTCCGGTGAGATTCAGCTAGTGTTAAAAGATAAGCGTTTACCAGAACACTGAAAGATTTGCATAATGAAATAGTTTAGCTATAACGAATTCATTGGACGGCTTAAAAATACTTATCTGCGTTGGCCGGGAATCGAACCCGGGTCAACTGCTTGGAAGGCAGCTATGCTAACCACTATACCACCAACGCTTGATAGCTGAGGATAATTAGTATACGAAATAAAGGTGACATAAGTATACTATAAAGTATTTTTGGTGTTGCTTTGTGAGTTTAATAACAGCTGGCCGCATATATCATAACATTTTTAATGGTACTAAACATAATTTCGTCCATTTCCTCCTTAAATTCATTCAGTTAGCATTAGCCTGTTAGCTATTGCATTCAAAACCACACACACACAAACAGCGCCTTTCCTCGATCTGTTGATTTGGTCTGTTTTACCCTAAGAATCAAACACTAGATCTTTGCGAATACCTGTGGGATTATATTTATGTATTTGTGCCTTTATCTGCTAGTATACGTGTGAGATTTGATCAGATTATCGGGTGGTTTTTTTGGATTATCAAAAGCTAGCAGGCGTTTCATCTCACTATTCACTTTTGGTTCAGAAATGGATTTGTTTGGTGATCTTCCGGAACCTACAAATGATCCAGGTGGGTTAATTCTCAACAATAATATAATAATAATCATAATGCATGTGTAACAGGTGTTAGAATGAGTGAATTAGACAGTTTTACATAAACGTGGATAGTGCATGCTGCACAAACCTGGCTTTAAAAATGTCTAACGTTACAGAAATAAACAATACTGTGCCTAATTTAATAAATAACGTGTTAAATTAATGTGATCATCTTGTATATGCATGCACACTTTTTGCTCGTTTTGAGAATGTGCATTTTTCTGAATCCGTTGTAAGTAAATGCATGGGAATCTATCTGTGTTTCAAATCCTAGATATCACAAATGTGCCTCAAAAATGCTGTCTTGGTAGGCAGCTCACGCAATTAAAAAAATAGCCTGTATCTATTGATGCAAATGCTAGTTTGGAAGTGGTTAACTTATCTCTGTCTCTTCAGTGTAAGGATAAATGTAAGTTTTACTGAACAGGTCCTGTTAAAGCCCAGCAGCCGGATGAGAGCCCCGAGGAGGACAGAGGACAGAAGAGGAAGAGAGATGTCTGCTCGGAGGAGACCGAGGTGGAAGAGAAGAAACAAGAGGAAAAGAAAGTTTGTAAAGGTTTTCAGCTTTCCAAGCACATTGTGTTGCTGACAGAGAGTGTGTTTGGGGTGTGTGTGTGTGTGTTTGCAGTGAGAGAGGGAAGATCTGTGATGATCTCGGTCTCTGTCTGTTTGTTGGGTTCGAGCAGATCTCGCGAAGCTGGCAGGTTTTGTCTCGGCGAGACGTGGTGAACGAGAGGAGATGCAAGATGCTCACGTCCTGCTTCCAGATCTGACATCCACCAACCTCCCCTCACAAGTGTGAGTGATCCATCCATTTTCTAGGGGCACCACATTAGCCAACATTTTAGGATGGATATCCCATTACGATTTATCCCAGTATAATAAAAGAAAAAGCATTAAGACATGAAACATTTAAAGAGATTTTCTGCAAGCTTTTTCTTTTTTAAAATATAAATATTTTGATGATAATTCAAAATGTATAAATTCATACAGTGCAATAGCAAAATCTGTTTTTTTTTCTTTTTTATACATTTGTTTAGACAATTTTCTATATACACAGTGTTTAAATAATTACCATCAGCTAACCATCTAAAGTTAATAATAAATATACACAGATCTGTATTCAAATTAAGGGTTCTATCATTCTGTCTATCGTTCTATCTAGGCATATATCGTTCTATCTAGGGTTCTATCATTCTAGCTAGGGTTCTATCTATTGTTCTATCTAGGGATATATTGTTCTATCTATCGTTCTATCTAGGGTTCTATCTATCGTTCTATCTAGGGTTCTATCTATCGTTCTATCTAGGGTTCTATCATTCTAGCTAGGGTTCTATCTATTGTTCTATCTAGGGATATATTGTTCTATCTATCGTTCTATCTAGGGTTCTATCTATCGTTCTATCTAGGGTTCTATC
>JAUCMS010000025.1:15805837-15819737 GCA_032357445.1 Enteromius radiatus | reverse complement strand
GATGCATTTGAATCACATTAAGTACATTTGATTTGTTCATGTTAAAGTTATGTAATATAAATGCATGGGAATGTGTTTTGTAATTGAATTACATAAAGTTTAAATCAAGGTCGAATCATTTTTTTGAGTGCATGATCGGAATGTTCTTTTCAATTATTCACATTCACATTTTCCATATTAAAGATAATGCCGAATTACTATACCCTATTAGAATATAAATGCTTATTTAGATCGTTGCACATTTTGTACATCCTACACAAATACAATTATTGCAAGATTTATTTTATCTTACACAAAGTGCGTTAATTGTACTTAAAATGTATCTAAATGAAAAGCGAATACAAATGCATTTTATGTGACCTCCCTGGAATTTCCTGCGTTCCTATTGGCTAGTCAGCGCTGTACACCTATTCGGTCTGCGGTTAAGTTTCTCCGTCAGTTCAGAGCTGGGTCACTGCCGGTGAGCAGAGTTTGGGTTCACGCTGCTGGGCGTCCATCCTGCGCTGCAGCTTCCTCGGATGATATTGCGGACTGATGTTCTGCATCCCACGATCAGCTGTTTCTGAGCACTAGTCTCGTGTTTGGGAGAGAGGTTGTGCTGCAGAGAACTGAGTCTTTCAAACCCAGTGAGATTCAGAATGCTGAATAGATAGTATTAAAATATATTCATATAAGCGTTTATGACTAGAACACTAAAAGACTTGGATGTTCCACATAATAAATGTGTTCAGCTATTAAGGATTCACTGGAGAATGTAAGATCAAAAAATCACTTGCGTTGGCCGGGAATCGAACCCGGGTCAACTGCTTGGAAGGCAGCTATGCTCACCACTATACCACCAACGCATTGCGAAGTCTTGCGTATTGATTTCAACCACTTTCGGTTTGACGTCCTTACTCTAACTATATAATGGCATTCTGAAATAGTTTATTACATTGCAAATTGAACTTTCATCAGTGTTGTGCAAGTTCACACTTTTCATGATCTAGTTCAAAGTTCAGTTCACACATGCTCAAAGTGACCTGTTCACGTTCATAGCACACAATTTAAATTTTCGATCTAGTTCAAAGTTCAGTTCATTTTATTTTTAGGTGCGATATATAGTCTAAATGAAAAATTATTTTGTTTTAACATACATCTATAACCTACCTACATTCTTGCATATATGGACATGTATAGACAAAGGACACAAAATATGATTCTTATTTATGGTTTATTTATCTCTTGCCCCAATACTAGACAAGGGAAGGAAAATAAAAGTACTGTAAACACATATCGGCATCATATCCATCTCAAATGAAAACTAGACAGAACAGAATATAAATATAAAGACAATAAATATTTAAGATTTTGCTTCAGTATAATTTTCGGGACAATTAGAGCGGGATTCGGGATTCGGGACAGCAGCTTAGATTTCGGGACTGTCTGGTCACCCTAGTGAAATAGTGCCTGCAAATCCAACAAAGCAGTACATCAGGGTGTATTGCCACACCTTAAAGAGCTGCTGGAGCAACCCGGTATCACGCCAAGACGTGACATTATCACGTTGGTCCACTTTGAAAAACGTGTAGCTGTATATATAAATGAATACAGTCTGCATATACAGGTCCTTCTCAAAAAATTAGCATATTGTGATAAAGTGCATTATTTTCTGTAATGTACTGATAAACATTAGACTTTCATATATTTTAGATTCATTAAAACACAACTGAAGTAGTTTTTGTTTTAATATTGATGATTTTGGCATACAGCTCATGAAAACCCCAAATTCCTATCTCAAAAAATTAGCATATTTCATCCGACCAATAAAAGAAAAGTGTTTTTAATACAAAAAAAGTCAACCTTCAAATAATTATATTCAGTTATGCACGCAATACTTGGTCAGGAATCCATTTGCAGAAATGACTGCTTCAATGCAGAGCTTTACTTTACACTTTAATGATTGAACAACTTTATTATTGATTCTAATTTTTGAGGGATGTAGATCAATTGATTTGTATATCATGGTGTGGTCAATTTTGTGTTTGCAGACTCTTTGGAAACAGTATCTGTGATAGAAAGCAGTTCATCGGAAACAAACAATATGAAATATGGTGAAGACCCTGGGACGAAACCAGACTGATATCATCAAGATTATATTTTGTATAGGCTTTATATACCCCGTTCTGTCTCATAGTTTGTTACGATCAATATAAAATAATAGTCTTATATCTATGCAGCCTTGGTTAATTTGACTCAGGTTAAATCAAATGTTGATAATTACATAGCTATGATGATTTTTTTATTTCAATGTATTATGCAATTATTTCTTGAGTATGTAGTAGATATTAATTAATCTTCACTGGCTACCGTTCACTGTCTTGTTCAAGACATTCCGTACAGCACATAGCCCGCTCATCACACCTTAACTGACTTTCACTTCTGCTGTTGATGAGAAGCAACACCTTGTGGTACTACAGTATAACAGAGGCACAGTCACTTTCCCAAAAATTCACATGGTCTTCCCAGTTACCCAGACTGCCAAATTCAGTATTGAAGAAACAGCAAAAATCTGGGTTTTTTTTCAGTAAGCACTTAACTGCGGAGGTTGACTAGAAAAATATATAGAGTTATGTTTTATGTAAGGGATAATGGACAGGCAGCCGGTAGTTATCGCGAAATAAGCACCGACAGTGTGATCAGGTCATCTTGTATCACGCTGAAGGGGCTTATTTTTATGCCACATAAGAAAAAAAAAAACTGGACATGAATATGAAATGCAAGTGCCATAACAAACCTCCGTTGGCTGATTTAAACATAATCCAGTTCTCTTATAATATCATATTTTGTTTTGGGTGTTATTGTGGTTGTTTATTATTATGGTTCTTGACTTGTTTTTGAACAGAATCTGTGAATATTCAATAAACACTTCTGAACTTTTTTCAGTACTTTCTTTGATTTCTTCTCCCCTAGCTTACTTTTTTGGACTTGTAGAATGTAGTATGACAAGGTGTTAAAATAACAGAAAGATTCAATGAATGCTGTATTTTGCGTTGTTTGATAGAGAGTCGTTCACTTTAAGCCTGGCTCACACTAACGTTAACTTACAGGATTTTTAGCCCGATACCCTATAACGTTAGCCCCGATTTTCCCAACCCCAGAATCAGAGCAAAAAGCTTATCATTAACCTCGATCGCTCCCGATGTAATGAATGAATTTCCCCAATTTACTTTTAAACTGAATATCTATGTGTAACTTGACTACATGGACTTAGCGTTGTCAGTTACCGCGTGGCTCGTTGGTCTAGGGGTATGATTCTCGCTTAGGGTGCGAGAGGTCCCGGGTTCAAATCCCGGACGAGCCCAATGGGTTTTTCTTTTTTCACGCTTTACAAATCAGTGGAATGTCTAAAACAGTTATCTACAATTTCATTTATTGTAATGTAAACTGAATTAAGATGCAGCACTTTACCATGAATCAGTGTGTAAAGTGGTAATGTTTACTGAACGAAATAGTAGTGCTGTCGATTGCATTTAGTATTGTACTTCACCAAATTGTAATGATAATTATTGATTATACTAATAAAAAAACGTGGTAACAAAAACAAAGAAATGACCCCGACGTGATTTGAACACGCAACCTTCTGATCTGGAGTCAGACGCGCTACCGTTGCGCCACGAGGTCATATGTTAGCACTATGGAAAATATTAGTTTTTTAGAAGACTTTTGCTGAATCTCATTTATCTTCAGTTTAATATATCGGAGTCATACGTAGATTTGAAACTACGATGTGTCATTTCTCCGAATCTAACCACTTACATACCAAACTACGATGTGTCATTTCTCTGAATCTAACCACTTACATACCAATCCAAACCTCCATTTAAAGTGAGCAGGTTCGACATGCATTTGTGCAATGGACAATTAAATTGCCATTATTTTAGCTATTATTTTTTACACAATGTCCTTGTGTATAAATCATAAAAAATCTTATAAAACTACGAGTAATATTTTAGACAAGAAAGTAAAGTGTCTTCCTGTGGCTCGTTGGTCTAGGGGTATGATTCTCGCTTTGGGTGCGAGAGGTCCCGGGTTCAAATCCCGGACGAGCCCAGCTTTTTGTTGATTTTTGAATGAAAATGTGCTGGCGATTACTGTGGTAAATGTAAGCGACCTTAGAACACAGTATCTAAAGTAAGATAGAGTAGCATGCGCGAGTGGTGGTTGAATAGTATAGGATGAACGTCTGTAACTGTAAGTTATCGAACAACATCTATGTAAAACATTTTTTTAAAAGAACCATAACAATCAAATCACTGAAGATGTGCATTTACCGGTAATATTTAATTATTTACAAAATCATTTGGCCAGTACGGGGATCGAACCCGCGACCTTGGCGTTATTAGCACCACGCTCTAACCAACTGAGCTAACCGGCCACGTGTTCTCTTCCCAATATATCTATTTAAATGTGTTGTATATCACAGAGGGCATTGTTTTCAAATAAAAATAGGTACACATAAATCGTGATATATCGTATTATAAGAACTATGCAGGTAACAAAAAGCAAAACCTTTCGTTTCTGCAAACTAATGGATTACCCGATTACGGTAAACGTTTCTCTTAATAGATTTCTTACCGCTAGATGTCAGTAGAGCATCTCAACTGAACTAACGTTAAGTTACTTTCAGAGCAAAGTTTTTGACAATAAAGCAAGACTATGAAGGCTGTTTTTTTTTTTATTCTGACATTTGGCAACTAACGTTTTAAATAAATAAATAAATAAATCCAGTGCAACTGTAACTTTATAACCATAATTTTCTTTTTATAATTTACGTTATACAGAATAATAATAAAAGAGCATGCTCTTGGTATATCTCTCAACTCGATTATAAAGCATACCCAGTTGTAGATAAACTTTATCTCCATCTAACAATGTTCAAAATTCCTTATCATACGGTGAAAAGAAGTTATTGTGATGTCACAAAGCACGCTTTTACTAGCCGTGAGCTTGCTTCTATGCTAATCAGTCATATCTTTCCACCTTAGTTTTGTATATAAGCTTCTCTGCTTATCTAGACTTACAAAAGTGAATTTTACTCACGTGACTTGCTGATTAAATAGTGTATTTATCTGTTGTAAATATCACTTTCATCTTCATCTAGGAGCTTTGTTTAACTTTAGTTCTATAAAATATTAATTCATATATAGTTTATTCAAGAAGTGTATGGAATTCCAATGGTAATTCTGTAAGTGAAATGCTACTGTATATTGTAACCTGAGGGGCCAGTTGCATAAACATAGTCTTCATGTTAAAACAGTGTCTTAAGAACTAGTCTGACCAACTAGCAGTTAGCCTAGAGTAATCTGTTTTATGTTTTGTATTTACCTTAGACTAATATACATTTGTATGTAAGTGTATGTTAAAAAACTGTGACCAGACTTAAAGAAAAATTTAAAAGATAAATATTAAAGATAAAATCAAGTTTTACCCTACATTTTTTCCCTCGTTTTCCCTCATTGAATATCATCACATTAGAGACGGGAGGTCAATAAGGCAAGGAAAACTCAAACCGGGCAGAAATGAACACATTTCTTACAGAAAGCGGGGGTTTGTCATTTATTAGATGAGGTGAGACTGGGATGACAAGGTCTCAACATTCAAGATTTATTTTCATTAACAATAAATTACCTTTTTACAAAATGAAATGAGACAATTATTTGGCAACGACTCTTTACCACATTTAAACATGAGAGGTCTTCATATGAACATGCACACAACTATAAAAACACCTACTCTCATGGAAGGTACATTCTCTCTTAGAAAAGATTGTTAAACTGTGTCCAAACCAGATGCCACCAATAAAATGACAAAAGTATCTATGAAAAAAGATGGTAAAAATAATTAATAATAATTTATATATATATATATATAAATTACAATTTGTTTTTGCAAATATATATATATATATATATATATAGTGAATCTTAAAACATGCAAAAACTAAATGTGTATATATTATATATATATATTATACATTCATATTAAAGATTGTGCCTCATTGCTAAGCATTTTCGCTTTCAATAGACAAATAGCTTGTTGCTGGAAGGTTACCATGTTGCATCTGGTTAGGACACGGTTGTTAGACTGGTTTAACAACATTACTCTCTTGTGTGTAGTGTGTTTGTGTAGGAAAACATTGTTTAATGTGTATGTGATTGTACACACTTTCATGCAGCACGTGCAAAAAACGCCTCCGTGTTCTTCATCAAAAACAAAAACCGCATTCAAAAAGCCATATATGTGCATTTGATTATCTTTGTTCATTTTCTCTCTTATTCTCGTTTTGTTCTTCAAGTGGATGGGAGGAGAATGAGCTCCGTATGGTACAGTACATCCTCTTTGTCCTCAGAGGTTAGTTTAAAAAACACAAACCTGTAATGTCAGTAAGGTGTGACCATGCACATTAATACATTCCTTTTCCAGGGAAGCATTACGACTTTACAAAAGTCCTGACGTAAAAAGTCCTTCACCTCATATGCGTCAGAAAAGTGGTCCCGTGTGTGATTGCGGAAGTTGAAATCCTTCATGCTAACAGCGTGTTAGGACTGTATGGAAGCAGCGATTCAAAAACACAAGTGCTTATAGTGCAAGAGCTCTTCCACGACCCTGTCGAGTCCCTGTCGTATTCAGTAAAACACTGGACACAGAATGACTATCGGTCCGCCGCGTCATCTAGGGGGCGTTGTTTCCAGGTTACCGGGTCAGGAATTAGGAGAACGAATGGTGGCGGTGGTGGTTACGCGATGTCATTTTTTGCTCCTTATCTACAGGTCAGTCCAGGTGGGGTTGGGAGTGTATTGGGGGCTTTTGGCTGGTCGGCGCCCCCTGGAGGCGGCTCGGGCCCCCTGCGCTCCTTCCTGAGCCTGCTGTATCCGCTGACACTCTTTGAGGTTTTGAGCCCGAACTTCTGCGCTCATGATCTTCTCCACCACGCGGGTCGGGAACCAGCCTCGCTCGCCATCATGCAACCTTTCACCCAACATCCACCCTGAGGGCAAGAGATGTATAGGTTGTAGAGAAGAAAAACAGGAAGGACGTGTCACGAAAATAGTAAAACAGAACACAGCAAAGGAAGCAACATAGCAAGAATGACAAGTTGACAGCAGCTGATGCAGAAATGAAAGACAGCAAAGTCTAAAGAAGTTGCATGGCTTATTGCATGCGTTTTATTTAAAGCAAACGCTGACTCTCTTACCATCATCGGTACACTCAAGAATGTGCAGCAAATCAGCCATTTCTACAGAGAGCTCATCGGGTTCCTGAGAGGAATACGACTGGATGCACTGAACCTGCGGAGAATCTGACATGCACCAGGAAAAAACAATCAATCACACTGCACACAGATAGAAACTCACTATTTCAACTCATGCAAATAAATAAATAAAATACATTTATTACATTATTTATTTAATAATTTTATAGATAAAATTATGAAACATTACATTATTAGGAAAATTAATATTACATATTGCATTATTATACTGATTTTAATACTATTTCAAATATTTATTTATTATTTATATGTAATATTTGTTTTAGTTTTCTAATATAATATTTAATATTTATATTTAATATTTTTTATTTATATTTAATATTTACAAAGCATCATTACTCCAGTCTTCAGTGTCACATGATCCTTTCAGAAAATATTAATATATTAAAATAATCTAATGAGATCATAAATAAACATATCAATTATTATTACAATTCATATTTATATATATATATATATATTTAGAAATGCATAATTTTATAGTGTTACAAATTATAATATATAATATAAAAATAAATGTATATTATTTTATGATTTTATACAGTAAAATAAATATATTTCTTCACATTACTACATTATTTATGTCATATTATAAACACAACTTTTATATATTTTATATATATATATATAAATTATTTTATGTTGCTATAATTAAAAACATTGATATTATTTATTATTATATTATTTGTTTTATTTGAAATAAAACTTATAAAATAGCCTTCATGTCAGTTATTTATTGGGACAGGAAGAAATAGGACAGTAAAAGACGATAAATAGAGAAGAAACGTGACTGAGAAATGGGATTTTGAACTAATTCCAGAGCTATCTATTATAAGGACAGAAATGGAAACTGTCTAATTATGACAAATAGAGATGGGATTTATCTTGTCTGATTCAGACACCAGACGTACCCCATTTTTACATTTAGCAGCTTGAGCTTTTATCCAAACCAATGTGCATTCAAGATATGCGTTTCTTTCAGACCCAATGGATGCTACATAGTGTGTGTGTGTGTGTGTGTGTGTGCATGCCTGTATGAGATGTACCTGGCTGGTGAGTGCTGGTCGAGAGGAATCTCGTACGGCGGTTTGGAGTCAAAGCATATATCCAGCGCAGTTTATCGCTTCTGTAAACATTCATAGGGCCATTAGTGCACAAAGCAAACATGTACTGTAATCTCGGTGATAGTGGTTTAGGGCTGTGTTCTCACATGCTTTCGCTCTTGAGCATGTAGCTGACTTCTCTGTCCTCCTGGTTCTCCAGCAGCTTCAGCACAAACGCACAGGCCAGCATCTGACCCTGATCCTCCAGGTCTTCGGTCCTCAGCATGGAGCGGCTGCAAGAGTCCAGAACCTGGTACTTCTCTCCACTGAAACACACATGAAAAACACATAGACAATAAAACTTTTTAGCAAAAACAAACAGTGACTGATGCTATGGTAAAGGGCAGCTGATGATGTCACAGACCTGGAGCTGCGTTTGGTGATGAGCAGCAGGTTATTGAACAGGAACAGGTATATGGGGTGGTAGAGTTTGCGGCTGCGCATGGTCCTGGTGCTCTTGGGCCCTGACATCTGCTGCACCTCACCCTTCTTCAGGAGCCAGCGAGAGTGAGAGATCACCGGCACCGACTGCAATCAAGACAACACAACTGCATTTAAGAGGCCTAGAAAGATGAGTTTCATTCTGATGCCAAATGCCATTGATTCTCATGGATATCATAACTGAGATACATTAAGTCAACAAATGCAAATGAGAGCTAAAAACCTTTATTTTGTTAATCACATACAGTATTTTCCGCGAATATGTTGCATCTGAATAGTCAACCTTGGGTCAAAATTAATATTGTAATGCATTGCTGAGAGAAAAAAATGCACTGGTGTATAATTCACATTTTATTATTGCATTTCGAAATAATGCAAAATACTGCTAAACAAATAATTTTTGATACTGGACAGCACCAGTCCCTATTAAATCTCATTGTATGGAAAAAGCAGCTTTAACATCTCCTTTACATCTCATTTTGTGTTCAATAGAAGAAATTAAGTCATACGATTTGGAATGAAATGAATAATTGACCTTTTTTTAGGTGAACTGTTCCTTTAAGTACAGTAGAAGAGTGCAGTGTTAGGTCACAATATCTTTAGTCTTTCAGTACCTTAGACTTGAACTCAAGTGTTTTCTCGATGCTGATCAGCTCCTCAGTACGGCTCATCTTCCTCACTCCTTCATTGCACTCCTTCACAATCTGACAAACACACACCCACACATGTAAATTAATATCTTTGTGGGAATTTCCCTGATCCTCCAGGTCTTCGGTCCTCAGCATGGAGCGGCTGCAAGAGTCCACTTTTTAAAATAGAACACACTTCTATTTTAAAAAGTGCTAATTATAAGCACACTACACTAACCCACATATACACCCTAGCCTTGAAATACAGCATTAGGTATTTTTAGACCATTAGTAAACCCATTTTTAAAACTGATTTCCGCGTGGTAACGTCTCCAGTTCATCAGGCTTTACTATACCCTCAAAAATGTTGTCATCACAATTAGAAAAACATACTCCCACACACAGGAACAAGACTAAATTACTCTTTGAGTTTCACTTCAACTTGGAGTTCAAGTATCAGCGGTTTGTTCATCAGACATTTAACAAGAGCTAACTGCAGATGACCTCTGGGAGTCAGTGTTTACTAACCACTAAAATGGCAGCAGCCATAATATTTAAAGGTAATCAGTTTCTGTACACATGATGTATTCCTATTTATTACATGCACTGTTTATTATTTAATGCACTAGTGGTAAATTATGGTATTAAATATTTTCCAAAAGCATATAGTTGTAAATTAATATAGTGGTGATGTACAACATGGGTACATTTTGGTAAAGTGATTGTTGGCAAAACAGCAAATAATTTGTCAAGAAACACACCAATTCAGTTTAATTAAATCTAATTATTATTATTACATGACTTTATAATATAATGAATAATTATAAATACACAAAAAAAAAAAAAAATTGTAATTTTATATTATTATAAATAAATAATATTCATAATTAAATGAGATATATTTCCAAATATTAAGTGACTATAAATAAAATAAACATTATACATTATCTTATTATTACATTACTTTATTTTACAATATTTTCAATATTACATTTCATAATTTTACAAAAAATAACTAATATTAATGTATTAATGTAATATTAGAATACAATTTTATAATACAAAAAATAAAAATATAATTTATTATGACAGTTTATAAATAAAACAAATAAACATTCTATTATTTATAATATACATACTGTATAATATAAAAAAAACATTATTATACAGTAAATGTAGCAGCCTTAATATAAGGTTTAATATAAGCTTAATATAAGATAGATAGATTTATAGATTTATAGGTTTAATCATAATTAAGACAATTTTTGTATTTCAATATTTAAAAAAAAAAGAATACAGTCGTGCATTAATGTAGCGATTAAATATTTTCTCTAAACAACCACAACTGTCTCAACATGACATTATGATTGTTGCCATAACGGCAAATAATTTCTGTCTGAGGACTTGAATCGCATTTACGTTAATTCCAACATGACGTAAACGCTGCAATAATCGCTTTAAAATGTTTAAAGAAAATAATTAAGAACAAAAGCATCATTCCACCTCACAGCTGTTAAAGTCAAGAGGTGTGGCGCCATAACCTTGGTAACAAGAACAACACTGGAAGACTTGCTTGACAGGTGAAAGTCCAGAGACAATGAGACTTAATAACAAGACTCATTACCACACCCTGGAATCAGAACACACACACAAACTCACCCTTTCCAGCTCCTGATGAGCTAATATTGCGTTTTTCTCTCTCTCGGAATTCTCCTCCACCTTCTTTAGAATATTCTGGAACAAAAATAAGCAGTTTTGCTAAAGTCAGAAATAACTCATTCTAAGACATGTGATTGGTTTACTCATTCCCTACGCAGTTATTCAAGACTTCTAATTGGCTGACGACGCTCACCTGAACAAGTAGCTTGAGTCGTGTGATTCGCTGGAAAGGGAGGATGAGGAAGGAGGTAAACGAGAGGCCCTTCACTTTCGGCTGGTTCTCCAAAATGGACATGTTCTCTCGAAAAAGAGTATTTTCTTGTCTGAAAAAGCCATTTAAACATGTAGCGTGTTAATGCAAATATATCCTGGTTTATTTATAGTCAGCGATAAGCAGCGATCTAGTTTCTACTATTTTTGTTTGTCACTTTTACATAATGCTTCAAATCATGCGGTTTCTTGTAGATAGGTGTGCTCACGTCCTCCTGGTAGACAACATATTTCTGTTCAATGGCTGTCAGATAAATATCTGACATTTGCATATGCTGTTAGATTATAAAATGTCATAATAATAAATCTCAACAGACGGATTAGTCATTTAAACGACATTTACAGACCACATCCAAAACCACAGGGAAGTTCTGGTTTATAGAAATAGCTAAGAACCATGTGACACTCAACACAGATCAGATACTCAAATGCAGATTGTGGGATTTATCTCTCCTAAATAATTAGCATAAATGCACATTTAAATTTCAGGAATGTACAGTACAGTTTACTGCCTGCTATATTAAAAACAAGCCCTTTATTTGATTGTGTATAAAAGTGCTTATGACAGTCTGATAAAATAATGAGGAACTAAAGAGATTTTATTTTTACAATAGCACACATTAAATAAAATGATCAAGTAGTACGCACATTGCATTGTGGGAAACATTATTCTGCATAGACTCTGATTTTGCATGAAAATATGGATAGTGTGAATAGCATGCTTACATACTGCAGAGATAATATGACTAGCATTTTAGTGTGATATTACAGTAACACTTTAGCATAGTGGCCATGACCATATTTTACATCCAAAATCCTACCCAGTACCTAAACTTAACAACTACCTTACTAACTATTAATAAACATCAAAATAGTAGTTTATTGAGGCAAATGGCATAGTTAATTATTTATTAATGAGAACTGGACCTTGAGGTAAATGTGAATGATTTTTGACAAATATATGTAGTTTAGCCTCTTTTCCAGCAGGTGGCCTATGATGAAAGTGGCTCAGTATAGCAATGCACTTTGATTTCACAAGAGAAATGAGATTGGATAGCAGCATTTGCATTAATCGACTTATTCTTCATTTTGCATATGCTGCTGTTTAAAGATAAAAATAGGTTTGATTGTTATAAATATAAATATAATTAGTATTTAGTGAGAAATTGCCTTTAGGACAACACTGTGAACTACTTGAAATGAACTTAACTAGGTCATAAAGCAGGAAGATGGTTTATGAGGTAAGAAATATCTTTATGAGCCTGTGTGGTTTATGAACAACAAAACATCTTTGTTTTTGATGCCACTGCTGTTGTGCCCACACGCACTCACAGACTGCTTTTAACCCTAATCTTACCAGAAATGGAAAGCTCGGAAAATCCCGATGCACAGAAAGTCCCAAGAGTTTTACACGCTCACTAAGACACATAAATGAAAGCACCTACACAAACCCTTACACAACACATCAGAAGCCAGCGAGGATTGGAGCCCCGGGCTAGAATCCAGGTAGACAGCTGGTCTGTGGAGACACTGAACATGCATGCAGACTAGTCCATTTATACAACAAACGCACACTACTGTCTCTCCCTATAATACTCATTTATTATACACGCCAACAATAACACTCATGCAAAGATATTGTATGATTTCAGAAGACTTGGAATATGAGTTATATCTCATTGCACTAGCAATAATTCAAATCTATATAAGAAAATGCAGGTTTGGGACAGCATGAGGGGAAGTAAATAGGCTCATGATCACTTTAATAAATGGAAGTGAAGGAAGCGTGAGAAGACATTGCACTGGTGCATTGCTGTTGTTGTTCTTTGTATGAGCCACACCCACCAGTCAAATCAAGTCACTGTGTTACATTTAAATTACAGGAGTCATCAAGTACAACGTCATGCGTTTGGGTCACGACACAAACAAGGAAATACTCTTATATTCTAAAGCTTAATACGCACAAAGACAAAGAAAACATTTCAGACCTGAACTAATCTGCATGCTAGTTCACCAGCCAAACTCAGCACGAGGAAGCTGGTTGACCAAGTAACTCTTTTTAACTAAAGATTAACTGGTAAGGTCTCATTTGTTAGCACTTGTTTATACATTAATGGTAACACTTTATTTTAGCGTCTCTTAACTAGTTGCTCATTAGCATGCTAGAATATCCATTTATTAGTACATATTAATACCTTATTCTACATCCCTAATCCTAAAATTAACAGCTACCTTACTAACTATTAATAAGTAGCAAATTAGTAATATATTAAGGGAAATGTCATAGTTAATAGTGAATAAGTGTTCCCTATACTAAAGTCTTATCACATTAACTAATAATGTATTTTTACAGCATATATTAACCTTTGTTAATGTTAGTTGAAAATATTTAGTTACACTTTTTTATTTAAAGGTGCCATAGAATGGAAAA
The DNA here is from genome assembly GCA_032357445.1 of Enteromius radiatus. Taxonomy (NCBI): domain Eukaryota; kingdom Metazoa; phylum Chordata; class Actinopteri; order Cypriniformes; family Cyprinidae; genus Enteromius; species Enteromius radiatus. Next base: position 15,805,889 of record JAUCMS010000025.1, on the reverse strand, counting down.
CTGAATTGAGCTTGGCATGGTTGAATAATAAGAGTTCAGTACATGGACATAA
>JAUCMS010000025.1:15782294-15793835 GCA_032357445.1 Enteromius radiatus | reverse complement strand
AGTCAACATTTACAGTGGCTCACAACCTTTCATCAAATTTGTCCTAAAACCAAAATGCATTCTTGTCGTAGGATAACTTTAATGTTTTTTATGCACTTCAAAAGATGACTACTGTATGTGTGTGTCTGGATGTGTATATATATATATATATATATATATATATGTTAGTTAAAGCTTTCAGAACTTTTCATCTCTAAATGATTTAATGTCTTCTTTTACAGAACATTAAGTTTTCTCCTTTTTGTCTGCTTAAAATGAACACAAATTAACACAGCGTTGTGTCATTTTGTCACTGTTAGCCAAAAATAACAATGACCACAAAGCAATTTAATATAATAATAGCATAAAGAATTGATGAAGAATTTAGCATTTGCATTTTTTAAAAATAAAGTTTTCTTTGATGAAAGAGAGCAGGTGTGCTTCAAAATAGATTTAATCAAATTTAAGCAGAATTAATTTGTTCAGTCATATAAAACGTCTTTCTCTGGAAAAGCAGGTGAGGCTCTATGCATAATAAAATCATTAACCGTGTCACATAAAATGCAGATATACTTCAAGTATGCAACAACTGCCTACCTCATGCCAAGGACTTCACACAGCATTGGGTTCAAACTACTAAAACAGCATGCTGTGATGCTTTGCTGGTCAGCTTCAGCAGTTGCTGGTAGATTCCATAAATACAGCATGTGGGCGAAAACCTCAACTGACAGGCATTCAAAAAGCAGCTTATTCTGAAGAAATGTGTTTTTTTTTTTTTAAACAGGTCACAGAGATCATATTAGAATTGTGAAACTGACTTAAGGTCTCTGTTTAATGTCTAATAGAGTAATGTGGGTTCAAAAATGCTCTTATAAACTAATAAATACCAAAAAGCAAAGACAGTCACTTCCAAGTTTGTGTGTACTTGTTTGTCTGCTAGCAGAGCAATCACAGTTGAGTTGCTAACATATAGCTTTCTCCAGTAGACTATTGGACTTTATACTGACACCTACTGATGTGGAGGTACCAACACACAAAAGCAAAGGTCTTCAGTTGAAGCAATACTCGTCCATTATTATTTCCACAACTGAAAGTGACTGATAATGAGATGGCTCTCAAAAGATAGAGTGAACAATATTCATGTGATCTCATTGACCACCATAAATTAGTTTTTATAGACCACAGCGCTGATATGTCTCCATCCAACACGTCATCACTGTTCATTTCGCTTAAATGTTATTTTTGTGCAACATGTGGAGATTACGCATAGATTCATTACTGAGGTGAGCTGATGAAAGTTATGTTATTGTTTATGGGTTTAAGTCAGACTGTCATGACAATAACAGAGCAGGTCTAATGCTTTCAAGGGGAACATCACAGTGACATCTACATCCAGACATCTACAGAACTTAAACTCAACGACAGAGCCACAACTAAGTGTATCGTGTTATTTTATTATTCAGATTCTAAAGTAAAGCATCTGTACAGATGCTCGTTCTCATAAAAACATGCACACCTGTACTTCTGAGAACAATTAAACACAAACAGTGAACAATTAAACCAGTTTCTCGAGTTTCGACTGCTTTGCTATTTCCCGCGGGGCAAAATCATGTGCTTTCATTTGCTCTCTCAGAAAAACCACTTCTGGGTTGCTAAGTCATAATTGTGTACAAACTATTTAATAACACTAAATGTTTTGGCTCTAGATCTATCACTGCTGTCACTGATCAGTGGCATAAAAATCAAAAGAATCCATTTAAGAAGTGTCAAACTCAGCAAGCATGCCTTAATTTCTTAAAGAAGCAGTACTTAACTTTTGACGCTAGTGTAAAACATTTTTGTTTTCAGTTGCGGATTCACCCTCACTCTTAAAAATAAAGGATGTTTTCACAGCAGTGACATAGAAGAACCATCTTTGATTCCCCAAAGAACCTTTCTGTGAACGGTTCTTAAAAGAGGTTAGTGTGAAGAACATTTTAATAATCTAAAGAACCTTTTTCCACACAATCTTGAATGGAAAGGTCAGTGCATGTAAAAGGTTCTTCAAGCAAACTTTATAGATGCCAGTAAAGAGTGTTGTACAGTAAAGGTCACACTGAAGAGGGTTCATTTTCAGTTGAGTCTATACAAACCATAGAAAACTGTTTTACCACATTCAGGGAGTACAATAGTGCACTCTATAAAGACCCCACCACATTTGCTAGGTAACGCTAATACAACAAACATATCAGTTTCAGTAGCATACACTGTGTCCCATAAAGAGTGAGTATATAGTCAAACAATGAGCACAGCTTCAATGACTTTACTATACAATATTATATATAGAGATATGTACTGTGTATATTATTATGTACATAGAAAAACACACACATACAGTATATTTAAAAAATATATTTATATATGTATAAATGTAGATATTTAAATTAATATAATTTATATTAAATATAAACAATTTTTTTCTTAAATATATATATATATATGCATGGATGTGTATTTATATATGCATAATAAATATACACAGTACACACACATATACTATGTAAACAAAACTTTTATTTTGGATGCGATTAATCACAATTAGCACTAATATATTATTTATATAGTACTGAAGTATTTTTTTCTTTTGAATAGCTTCTATATTTTTTTTTTAATAAATTGTAGTAATTTTGTTTTCAGTTTTTTAACAGTACAGTGAAGGCTTCTAGATTTGACATAATATAAATAAATAATAGAGTTCTCACTTTCTTGTTGTTCTGGAGACAAAGGCAACTTTTTTTTTCTCATTGAACGGTAAAACCGTGAATTCCTGCGTATCGGGGCTCTCATAGACAACGTCTCGTCGTCATCATCATCATCCTCGCTGGGCAGATGGGGCACTGGCGTCTGAGGTTTGGTCTGGACCTCTTGATGTTTATGTCCCCACTTCATTCGGAACAGGGCTGTCATCGCCATCAGCTATCAGTAACGAGATCCAGCCGCTCATGGAATAATCCCCATCTGACAAGCACAGCAGGAATTCCCATCCAGACTGAATCCAAAAGTTCGAGTTCCCAAACACACAATCCCACCACAGTCACAGAGACGCTATGCACCCTTTCTAGATAATCAACTCTCTCATTCTTCTTTCACCTCTTTCCTCTGCCTCAGGGGCAGGCGTGTTGTTTCTGACTACTTCAGAAGTCTAAAGTCTGTCTTTCTCTCTCTGAATCCTTTACTGTCTAGCAAACCTGTCCTTTGGCCCTCGGTGTCAAAGTTCTCCCCCCTCCCTCTCATTCATTCTTGCCGGCCCAGCCGCCCCGTCTCTCCTCCCTCTTGTCCTCCTCTGTTTCGCTCGCCTTACCCTGTTTACCCCAGAGCGCATAACTTCAAACCCCACGTGTGTAGAATCAAACAGGTAGAGTCAGTCATCTAAAACAGCAGATCTTGTATTTTGAGTTGTCACTTTGCTAATATGACGTTGACACCTCACCCATGATGTCTCATCAAACAACATCACTGTGACTTCTCCCACACTTTAAAAACATCTCATTACAAAGGCTTCACTGTCAAAAAAAGATTTTTGAGATTCTGAGGCGAAAATTAAAGAAGATTACTGGAGTAAAAAAAACTATTTAAATATTTTTTACTTTTTTTTACTTTTTCTTTGTGAATTTTTTTTTTTATTTTCAGTAAAAAAGATTTTTTTTTAACAATTTTAAAAGCACAAAGTTGTAGGTTTAGACTTTTTTTTAAAGAATATATTTTTTCAAATATAATATATTTCAGTTTTATGCATAAATCTTTGGGGGTTATGCTAAAAAAAAGAATAAAAATTAGTCAGAAAAGGAAAAGGTAAATTCATCTTTAAGAAAGCTGAGGTGTTGTACAGAAAAAAAAAATTATATTAAAAAATTATATTATTATAAAAAAAATACATATTAATATTATATTTTGTCAACCCTACATTTTTTTGTCTATTTTAATCTGTTATTTAATTATTATTTTTTATACAATTTTAGTATAAATATATATATATATTTTATTATTTAGTATATATAAATATATTTTTATTAATTTCCCCCCAGTTTTTAATATAATTTTTAGTCAGTTCAGTTCATATTAATTGCTTTATTTATTATACATTTAATTTTAGTTAAAATTGTAATTAAAAGCAACATTTTTAATTCTCAACTGTTTTATTTCAGCTTTATTTCAACTAATTAAAGTGGTTTTTAATAGTTTTACTTCAGTCAAAAATAACAACACATTCTTTGTAACACCCTGTTCTCTACAGTCAGCTGACTACTCAGGGTTAAAAAGTTCTCTCTCTCTCTCTCTAGCTTGGCCAAAAGCTCTCTGTCTAATCCCATTGTGCTCCTGTAGATTAACACACATTGACAAGCACACAAAAGCACAGACACACACACACACACAGATCAGAATGTGCATGCAACCACAAATATTTACTGAAAAATAATCCTAAAATTTCCATTAGTGCATAAACTTAAAGCTCACGCACATGGGATAACATGCATCAAGCACAAACGTAAATTCGGAAACCTGAGTCAGGTAATTCTTATCACAAAAAAAGAGAGAAACGCCTCTTACCATTACCAAGTGAAACATAAGATCAGTATTACATTACAAGGAGAAAGCGCATGCATACCTGAGAGAGAAATAAGGATTATGGGACGTCTCTGTGTGTGCGACTAATCCAACCATACTTTGGGGCCAGAATTGGTGCATAATGTAAGTGGAGTAAATCTGACAAAACCTTCTTCTTTTAGATATTATGATTTGGATTAATGTTTGCACGTTGCCATATTTTTTTTAGATATGATATGTCCCCACATAGACAGTTAGATGAATGTGTGTGTGTTGGAGTATTCAAAGGTAGGGGGTGTATAAACAAAGCCGGCTGTCAGTATTGAGTTTGGAGATGGAATGTGGATTCACTGAATCCTTGGATTCCTGAGATTATATAATGTCAGTGAAAAGAGCACTGCGTCATGTGACGGGTGCACCTCGCTCTTATAAACTTTACCTGTGAAGTACAGGTGTGCCGCAGTTCTATAGGCTATGATAAACTGGCCGGCCTTGTCTAAATGATCATCAGCAGTGCGATCAAAGTCCATGCAATATCAGTTTTATCTCTATAATGCCTATTCATGAACAAATATTGTTTGTGCTGTTGCTTCAAACTCACCTATAAAGGTTGCTATATATTTTTTTTTTTAAATAAAAAAAATAATCACTTTAATTAGCATTGTCATAAATGCTTTAAAGAAACAAATCAGAGGGAACAATGGCATTTCAATTTAAGTATTCCAGGGAAACCTAGCTGAACAGCAGCTTTAGCAAGGCTGGGAGAATGGCTAAAACCAACATAGGCTGTTTTTTTAAGAATTCTGGTGGTTTTATGAGTCATTAACAGCGGAACTTGAGGTTTGTCGTCATCTAGTGGTGAGGTTTACTTCTTTCTTTTGCAGGAGGGCCCTATGTGGGCACTGTAAGCTATTACTGTACATGTTAACACCGTGAGAACACCGTGTTGCTAAAAAAAGGAAGTCAGAATGGTTATTTGGCTAGGTCCATTTCACACATATATACACACACACACACACACACACACACTACCTTTAGCCTAGCTAACAAACAAATATGTTCTAAAAACGTTTTGTTAACGTTATTTCGTTATTGTGATGTTTATGTAGGCCTATGAAAGAGTTCTCCGAACGGTCCAATAGTTTAGGCTAAATGTTCTTTTATTTTGTTATAAGTTACGAACGTTAAGGAAACATGCAGACCGTTATGGGAATGTTATTTTGTATGCTTTCTGGACGTTTTGTATCAGTAAAGACTACACAAACGTTGTTGTGTTTATCATTACAGGAACAACGTTTTTTCATAACATTAACCAAAGTTCTGAGAACGTTGCATAATCTTTCTTACGGTAAGCGGTAACAGCTAAGTTAACGTAACCTTACCATAGAAACGCCATTTGATCCGTGCTTTGTAGAGATTTTCATCGTTTACTTATTTATCTAACTTATCTGTTTAGACAAATGAACACAAAACCGCCACTAAACTCGTTTATTTGTCTTTTGAACTGTCATGAGTATCGCATTTTTTGTTGTTTACAGTTAACAGTTAGTTAAAAAGCCCAATAGACCGTCGATGTTCCCTCATGAGATTTAGTGTGAAAGTACGACTTCAGATGTTTAAAAAAGTTGGCTTCTCATTTCACTTGAATGCCCCACAGAAACCGCTACAGAGGCAGACGAGGGAGCGCGTATAGCTGTAGGGTAGTTTCTCTTTTGTAAAATAACGTTAAACCTCACCAGTTTCTGTCTGACTGCAGAGTTCATCTCGTCTGCAACGGAAACAGAACCCACTCGACAAACAGCACGCGATGCTTCAGCGACATTTTTCACAACTCATCTCCTTTGAGGACCTACAACTTGACTCAAAGTGTGGATAGCGGCAAACGACAGTAAAAAATAATAATTTACTGGCTGTGGGAATGAACTCCAGCACATCATGTGAGTATAGCTATTTACTCTGCAACCACAGTTTCCACCAAGATGCAGCGATATTTATATGATCTTGATAAAGACCATACATTTATAGATACGCCTTTTGTTTTCTTTATTTAATATCTGAATATGTTGTTGCGTTAATTAAAATATTGCCGTCTAGTTTGTTATAATTTATCATTACTAGTTTATTCTTGATTTATACATTCATGCTACGCGGCAAATTTATAAATTAAATGCAATTAAAATGATCACATTTTAGTGTTGTTACAATAGAAAGAAACAAAGAAGGCAAAAAGAAAACCCCCAGGGAGACCACATTTCCATTTGCCGCCTTAACCTTTATATCATCAGAGAATTTCCAGAGATTGGCGTTTGATCTTGAGTCACCATACAGATATAACCTACTTTCTGGTACTTGGGTACATTTGACCTCGTGTGTGGATGGAAAAATCATACCTTTTCAGTTTTATATATGTATTTATCTGTTAAATACAGATAAAATAGCCTAAACATGCTTCCAAGCCATGTTTCTCAAGTACTACAAAAATGCAGTATTTTAATAACTACACGGATGTGGTTAGTTCCTGTCAATGGTCATTTGCATGTAGATTTTCATATACTGTTTGTTTTAGATGGCACATACGATATAGGAGTCTCATCTCTACAATTTAGGGCTAGTCCTCAGAGCTTAAAGACCTGCTAACTATAACCTAACTTCTACACCAAAGCATGATGAAGCTCTGTTTATTATAAGAACTGGCTGCTTATGTTCATCAAGTTATTCCAATGATATCATTGATTATGCAGGGAAGATTTAAACAATGTGTTTAGTTTCAGATTTCTGAAAATGGAGCATTTATTTAAAATCATTTTGGATAGAATAAGACACACACAAAGAACTGTTATGAAGATATCAGCTTGATCAATTTAACACCTGTCTTCGGGCAGGATGTTTTCAAGATGAAGCTAAAAACCTCAAACCTTTCCCCTATATTGAAAAAATGTTATGTGGGTAGACCATCCTGAGATGTTGGTTAGGATTATAGTGGCACCAGTTCCAGCAAACCTGAGTAAACTAGTACCATGATGTCACTAGTGTACATAAGTCTTTGCTTAGAAGGAAAGAGTTAAAAGAAGTGTGCTTATCATGAAAATAGTCATCATATGTCGCAATATTAAACATCATCCAACAGTCATTGTTGTTCATGAAAGCCTTTATAATGCTAACTGTAATGAGTACAATGTGGGTCTATAAATAATTCATAAAATCTGCTAGTCTGCTTTACATTCATCTTAAAACACACTTATAGGCTATAACATGCAGTATTATTATCTATACTCACCTGTTCCAAACTTTCTTCCTGGAACACAAAACCACATGTTAGGCCGAATTTGTTTGCGCTTCTTTGCACTACAATGTTTTTTTTCTTTTTTGGAGGTTTAAAAGTAGAAATGTGAGGCTTATTTTGTATTTTATTACTTTATAAAAGTATTATTTAATGTTTAAAAGTCTAACATAAAAGTAAAACATATTTAAACAATGAAGTTACTGTATTTAAATGATTTGTTTGTTTTAAGGTTATGAACACTCTTAAAAACACTTAAAAACAAAGGCTTGGTAAATATATGACACAACAAAAATTGGCTCACTTTTACTTATTTTAGAGATGAATTAATATTTGCATATTGACCTAAATACTCCACCACACCGCTGGTTTGCATTTCGGTACGTAAATCATACACAAGCTATTGCCTGTATTTAAACCCATTTAACAAACATTTGAAGTAAAAAATTACACATTAAACAAAAGTAATTTGTGCGTTATTGGCCAGTTTCTGTTACTCTTTTTTTCGACTGTAACGGCACTGGTTCTGTTTCTGAGATGGAAACCTGTTTGGTGGGGAACTGCCATCTTCAAACCTCCGCCCTGCGTTTCACTCATATCCGAAATATGACTCCATAACCTGCCCATAAATAAACACTAAACATCTTTGAGGACATATTTTAATGTAAAAAATCACATATAAATGAAATGTACTTATTTTATGCAAAACTTCTGACTTTTTACTTCTCATTTTGTTCACACGAAACAAGAAATGCTCTTATAAGCCGTGTTTCCACTGTTGGGCCTGAAGCGGGCGTACTAGTGCATCTCAGGGCCAGTCGGTGCTTCCTCAGGGCCAACAGCCCAGCTTTTTTGGCCCAACTTTTTTGGCCAGCTGGGGCTAGAGGTGTGGTTATGAACAAAGGTGGAGTTTCTCTGCGACAGGAGAGAGCATCAGCGCCACAGATAATTTCATAAAGTTAGCAGATAACACCTTAAAACTCACTTTCAGACAGCAACAAGTGTGTGAAATAACTTTTTTTTGAGATCCAGTGCCGATTATGATGCCCATGCAGAAATAGGTTGGTTATTTATAAAAGACTATAGTCTACACGCAATCCATAACATTACCATATTACACATGATGGTATTAAATATGATTGCTTGAAGAAATCATCAAATTCTTATTCTGTCACAATGGTGTATTTATTTAATTACGTAGGCTATTTTATCTGTCATAATTGTTTTTGTGGGGGAGCCCGGTGCTACAGGTCCGAGGCTATTAGCCCTGACCCGGCCCGTTTAAAGCACTAGCATGCATTGGCCCGACAGTGGAAAAGCGGCTATTGTGTCATGGCAATATCACGAGGTCAGAATGAGCTCTACCTGATGTGTGATTGACTGCAGCTCACTGAGGTTTGAGGTGTGACATTTCTACTCCAATGTTCCCACTTCTGATCTAGACTAGAACACCCCAGAAACATGTAGCTGGGTAACACGTGAACTACCCAATCACTGTGTTGTTACATTTGACCCAGATGTACATCAACAAAATATCTGTTAAAGACCATTTCAATAAGCATCTGCTGTGTAACATCTTATAGAGATCTTTAAGATGTCCGATTACATACATTCTTTTATCAATATATTTTCTGAATATCTGTTATTCTATAATATCTATATCTATAATATTTCTGTCTTTTTATATCTGATAGATAGGAAATGCCCTATAGACACTCTAAAAATGCATCTTGCAGATGTAACGCGGGTGTCAAAAAGTGGCGCAGGTGTCTGTGATGTGGCTTTTTGAAAGCAGTCAGGCTAATTGACAGTGCAGTAGGTACTTATGGAAAAGCAGTTTAGCTCATACCTCGAGAAGAAACTCAGTGCCAGTTTGCTGTATCGACTGAAACGAAACACTCTATCATATTCATACTCCATCTTGTAGAAACACTGCCAGTGTTTACCCAGTGTTTTATCCTATTTTACTGTAGGTTTATGTGTATTTGTGTATCAGCCAGTAAGCTGCAACAAAACACATGAACACGTTAAAATGAGTGCTTCCTACGTTGAGGAGATGATTAAGAAAGAAATATTAAAAATGCTCTCTATAGCTCTCACTGTACTGAAGTCCAACACAGCTCTAATAGTTTTGCTGGAAGGGCAGTGCTCGGAGGCACTCATGAAAAATGTGAAAAACTGTTTAACGGTATATCTACACCATTAAGTATCATATACAGTAGTTCTCAGTCTTTGTAACATGTTTCAGCAATGGTTTACAAACAATTCTCAAAACTTTACATAGTCTTTTAGTTGCATTTTAAAGTAAAATTGTGCAATTAAATGCAGAAATGGTGTATTGAAATATTAAGTGTGTGTTAGGCTGCACATCAGTGTTACACAAGATAAGGTGGTGATGATGTAAGTGCTTTTATTCCCTTACAGTTAAAGTACTGTACCATTTTGAATTAGCTTTTACCACTGAAACCATTACTAAATTCCTTTTTGTAGTATGTTTAATGCATTTTCCCAATAGGATTTAACATCCTACCAATAGAATCCATCACATACCCATACACCCTTTTATAGTTTCCATTAAACCAATACAATTCCCATTATAACCATTACATCCATTACATTTTCTATTGTGTTTTGGGCAGGATTGTATTGTTCATGAGATTTGCTGCTGCTCTGTATTTCATTCAAAATATTAGAAAAAAAAGGTTTAATGTGGAGAAGATCTTCTTTATGTTTAAAAGCTAAACATTCAATTAACTATGCATATTCAACACATTTTAAAGACAGACAACTATTGCTACTGCACTCGAGTCAAATTTAAGAAGTTAAGAAAACATTTTTTAAATGTGATCTTAAAGGGATAGTTCACCCAAAAATGTGATGTTTATATGCTTACCCCCAGGGCATCCTAGATGTAGGTGACAAAACAAAGATTTTTAACTCGTTGCAGTCTGTCAGTCATACAATAAAAGTCAATGGCAACCAAACATTTAAAAGCTCTGAGAGTAAAAAGAAAACCATACAGACGAAACCAAATTGAATCCTAAGGCTTGTGACGATACATTGAGGTGTTACAGCATGAAATGATCAGTATTTATATCATTTTTGACCTTTTATACACCACAATCTCCGACTGTCCTCAACTCATTCACAGCATCTGCTGCGTGATGCTGGCACATAGATATCTATACATAGATGCCTGATCAGTGACTGCTTCTATGGGCTGCGATATGTAAGGATGTATGTATATATATATATATATATGAGTATATATCTATGTGCCAGAGCACGTTGACACATCACGCGCTGGATGTTGTGAGTGAGCTGAGGACATCGTGGTGTATAAGAGGTAAAAAAATTTTATGAATACTATTTAGTTTTTTGCACAGGCTGATCGTCTCGAGCCGTAGGGTTTAATTGGTTTTCGAATGTGTGTGTTTGTTTGTTTTTTGTTTCTCAGAGCTTTGGAACATTTGGTACCCACTGACCATTTGGTATTCTACTGACAGACTGCAACGGTTTGAGTTAAAAATCTTTGTTTGTGTTCTAGTGAATATATATATATATATATATATATATACAGTATCTCACAAAAGTGAGTACACCCCTCACTTTTGTTGCTAACAGTTCAGACATTAATGGCCGTGTGTTGAGTTATTTTGAGGGGACATCAACTTTACACCATTATACAAGCTGTGCAC
>JAUCMS010000025.1:15770732-15782194 GCA_032357445.1 Enteromius radiatus | reverse complement strand
ATATAATAAAATATTTACAAAAATGTGAGGGGTGTACTCACTTTTGTGAGATACTGTATATATATATATATATATGATAATGTTTAAGCTATATCCCCCAGCTCTATTTTAACAAATAAGCCCTGTTCTCTTTCATTGTTTTGTGCTTCTGTGTTCTGTAATCATTATGCTGTAGCTTGAGTACAGTATGTAATACCATCTAGCGGTTGAAATGGGTTCTGCAGTTCAAATTCAAAATAATGCAGAAAGTTGGCTCTCCCGCACCCTCCTCCTCTTCAGACTCTACCCTTATGCAGGTTGCCAGGTTGAGGGCATGCAACAGGAGCGATCACAATTGACAAGCCTTACACTTTAAGTTGCTGAGTTGATTTATCTGCATTTTAATATACCCCTGATCATAGAGCTTTTTAGATGACCCGGTTCCTTTGTCCACTTCCACGGCTGCAATATGCTGTGTTTTCCACTAACTGGCAACCCGGGTTGAAATACATATTTAGCAGTGGGTGGAGCCAAAATAATTACAGACCCAGAACACACATTTAGCAGTAGAATAACTGTACTGGCTGTAGCATTGTTTTTGTATAAACACAAAGCATGTTTCCTAAATATTATGGTATTTTTATGCTTGAGTACAGTAAAGTTTAGTACAGCACTAACTATTTCTAGAAAGTCACCTTTTTCTTTCTCTCTCCCGGACAGACATGTGTGATTGGGTGTGTTGGGTCCAGAGGTGTGTGTATGTGCCCATCCTGGTTTTCGGCTTCCCTCTGATCCTGGCCGCTCTGTGGCAGCTGCTCTTCCGCATTCGACACTGGAGCGTATCTACAGTTTACCTCAGCAACCTGATCATCAATGACAGCCTGCTAATGCTGTCCCTGCCCTTTAAAATACATGCCTACGGCAAGAAGTGGACTCTAGGTCAGAGATTCTGCTCCCTGCTGGAGAGCCTGCTCTATGTCAACATCTACGGCAGCATCATGCTGAGCGTGTGCATCGCGGTGGACCGATACATCGCTCTACAGTTTCCCTTCGCTGCACGCCGTTTGCGATCTCCGCGCAAAGCAATGTTGGTGTGCCTACTCGTATGGCTGATGGTCTTTGGAGGCAGCTTCCCCATCTACAGACTTCACGATGATGACCAAACAAACAAAACGTTTTACTGCTTCCAGACTTTCTCCAACTCTACATGGACGAAAAGTTGGATTCTGGCATCTATGGAGACAGTGTTTTGCAGCAGCGCGTTGGTGATGGTGTTCTGTTCTATTCGCGTGGCCCAAATCCTACACAAACTGAGACAGCGATATCCTGGAGATTCCAAACTGCGCAACAACAAGAGCATGAAGATCGTTCTCAGCAACCTGGTGGTCTTCCTTGCATGCTTCATTCCTTACCACATAGCAGCGCTCATATACTTTCATGCCAAGACAGGCAAATGGATTGACGCTACCATCGTTAGTCTACGCTACTTTGTTCACATAAGCATATGCATTAGCAATGTCAACATCTTGGCAGATGGCGCATGTTACTATTTCATCCTTAAGGAGAACCTGGAGTCTGCGAAGCGAGAGAGGAGAATGGCTATACGCTTCAGAGAGACGCGCATACGGGGATCAAAGGTTTTAACGTTTGAAGAAATAAATAATGGTACGACCAAAAACACTGTCAATACAGAAATATGTGTGGATACTGGTTTTACGTAAAGATCTACACCAAAACTCATGGAGAGCTAATGCAAGGATGATTGATCCTACAGAAACACTGCAAAGGAAGACAGAGTACAGTAAAACATGCTCGTATAGTTGAGTATGCAGGTGAAAGGAAAGTTGTGCACACAGGATGTGGGTTTACACGTGATGTAGGGGAATTTTTGGGTACCGAACAAAATCACAGTAACAAATGCACTGTAATTTTATCACTGCTTTTAATCTGAAACCAATTCCAATTTCATATATATATATATATATATATATATTTTTTTTTTTTTTTTTTTTTTTTTTCCTTTTCCTTATACATTTCTGCTTACTATCTATAAAAGACATATATAGGTTTGAATCCAATACTCATATGAAACTGCATAGAAAGAATAAATTGCATAGAATAAATGGAAAATGTGTATGTCCATTGTAAATACTAATAGAATACTAAATACTAAGATAATCTTTTACATAAATGCAAAACAAAATAAGATTTGGAGCTGTGGACAAAATAACAATACAGGTTGAACACTGTTTCAAAGCAAGTAAAGCGTCAAAATTGTTCATATTTATGTTGAATTACATGGCCATTTACATGCATATTGGATGGACATTCCCATTCAGGATAATGGGATCTTTATGGTGCAGGCAGCTGACATTTTAGAGTGTCCATTATGAAGAGGGATAAATAGACATCGCTATTTTCTACTGCTGTACAAAGGGTGAAGAGTTTAGATGTCAAGAGTAGGGTGATGGTATTCACATAAATAAAAAAAATAATAATAATAAATAGGGATGCACCGATCCGACTTTTTCAGTCCCGATACCGATATCGATACCTGGCCTTTGTATATCTGTCGATACNNNNTTTTTTTTTTACTTCATGTAATCAATACTTTGAAACCATTTTTGGCGTTAGGAATGTCAATATTTTCATGACCAGTTTGGCTCCCATATTCCTCTTTTCACCAGCAGAGGACGTACTTCAGCTTTCTGATTTTTTTTTTTTTTTTGTGGTAAGGCAGTCGGACAACAGCAGGTTCACAGGTCTCATTATTGTCAGTGAGCTCAATCATGTGTTCACATGAAAAAGAAACGATTAACTTTAACGCTATCTCACTGCCATAGAATAAAGTGTAAGTTGATGTCAAAGGTGCCTGTCCTGAGGCAGATGCATCTGTGTAGAATATGTGCTATGAGAGAGTAAAGGTTAAATGCAATTGACCGGGAGTGTCTTGTTTTACAGCAGGGAAGTGTGACAAAACGCTACATTTCATTTTTGATGTTGCTCTGCTTAAAGATATACTTCCATTTGTTTTATAATTACAAATATAATGCTGCTATAATGTCATTTCATTAAAGTTTAGCTTGACTCTAATGATAAATCTAGAGTATTTTAGCTTCAGCTACAATATTTGAGGTTGCAAAGAACTTGTAGGTGCTTCTGATGTTCTGTTGTCTCCATCTACCTTTGTCCGTGTATATGTTATTTATTGCAATAAAGAAGACTTTGTATTAAAATATGTGTGCTCTATTTAATCCATATTAGTTTTGACTTTCTCGAGATTCCCACTGCTGCTGCAAGAAATCTACCTAGAAAATCTAAACCACAGGAGTATATTTAGCTGTGGGAACATGTTCAAGCACAGTTAAGACGTTGCAAGTGCTCTCAGTAACGCTGTCAAGTCTAAATAGTTTTCCAGTATGAATACAATATAACCACACTGACATACATTGACTTAATGGTTAAGTGTTTATTCTATCTAAGTATCAAGTTAGGAGCATGTTGTTAAAATTGTATATATTAATCTACAATTTATTAACCCCTATAGTTTTGGCTATATTTATAATATTTGGTTGACATTGGGCTGTAGGAAGTAAGATACAGAGACATGCTCATATAGATGGGTATGGAAGTGGATGTGAAGAATATGCTCAGTATACATGTCACGTTTGTGTACATGTGACTTAACTAATTTATGTTTATGAAAGTAAAATTATTGTAACAATCTTATTCTTGAGTGCTATTTATATAGTTAGTAGTAGTATAGCTTTCTCACATAAAAGGGTAATGTTCGGAATGAGATTTATGTTTCCTTAACATACACCTCCTGTCAAATCTTTTGCTTTTAAATTGACAAAAATAGTTCATCCATTATTATTTTACTGTTGAAATGTTTCTACAAGCACATTATAATAGGCTACCTCTTAAATAGCAAGTTCCCATGTGACGTCATAGTGTGGCAACATGTCCAAAAGGTCAAAATGAGAACTGTAATATTTTATTTTTACACATAGAGAGGGGAATGTTTTGTAGTTAATAAAGTTTGCCATCAAATTTTACATCAAAAATCAACCAACCGTGAGAAATAGGACAAGCTTCGCTAAAGAGGCGGAGAAACCCCTTCACCTTATTCAACATACTTCCTCTTCAGTCTTATCATTACACTCTGGGTTCAGTCAAAACCACTTTAAAACACACCCAGAGGTCAATAAAAAACCTAAAAGGCCAACTTCGAAACAACCTTTAATACGCCGTTCACCTCTGAAACATGGATTTGTCCATGTCCACCTCTCAAACATGGATTTTGTCTCAGAACTTGAGTACGAACTTGAGTACGTGCACAGCTCTCGAGCCTTCGAACCGGTACCTGGCGTCGGCCGTGGTGTATGGCCTTGTCCTGGCCGTGGGTCTACCGCTCAACCTGCTGTCTCTGTGGATTCTGCTGCGCGCTCACGGGTTCCGTTCACCGTGCGCCGTGCTCATGGTGAACCTCGCCGTGTCCGACCTGCTCCTCGCGCTCTCCCTGCCGCTGCGCATCTACTTTTACGCAACGCTCCGGTGGCCGTTCGGAGCACCAATGTGCACTGCTGCCTTGATGATGTTTCGCGTGAACATCAGAGCGAGCTGTATCTTCATCACTTTAATCAGCGTGGACCGGATGATCGCACTGGCCTTCCCCATGCTCTCCCGGTCTCTGAGAACCTCCGGGTGCGCGCTGAAGTGCTGCGCGGTCGTTTGGATCCTCATCACCATCCTTTGCATCCCAGAGATTATAAGACTCTACGGCGTCCTGAATGACTGTCCATACCTACCGTGCTTTGAGATGCAAGCAAGCTCGAAAATCGTCGCGCTCTCACAGGCGATATTTTTATTACTACTCCTGCTGGTCAATATCGTCTCCACCGTCGTGGTCATAATCGTCCTGGGGAAGCGTCCCAGCGATGGACAGGCTAAGATTAACAACAAAATTAACGTGATACTGATTTTTGTAGTCAACATGCTGATCTTTGTTATATTTTTCCTGCCATTTACTTTACAACTCTTGACGTACAAAGACAGCAATAGCGGCGAGGTTATACGAGCTCTCGTCTGCCTGGCGAGTATCAACTGCTGTCTGGATCCGCTCATCTACTACTTCTCTCTGGACTCTTTCTGGCAGGACAAGGGTAAAAGACAAACGGATGTAGGCACTTATTCCCTCAGCAGGTCGATGGAAAGGTCTTGACAAGCTGAGAACAGTTAAGATAAACAATAGGCTTCTACGGAGCCCTCAATGGACCATAGCAGTGCAAACAATGTGAGATGGATAGAAAAGTATTTTGCACTCAAAACTTTTGCGCTCTTTAGTCAAAAAAAGGATTGCGTTCCCCTGAAAAAAATTGCGTTTGAATTGAAGTGAATGGCGGTAAAATTGGAACGCTTTTGAGATGACTGGGGGGAAAAAATCCTTAGCTTTTCTCCTACGTTAAGGTTTTGCGAGCGAACACAGTTTATCTGTGGAACGCAAAACTTTTTCGAGAGAACGCGACACTTTTTGTCTCATTATCACAAAGTCCCTCGATACAGCAAGATTTTAAGCTTATCTCTGGGGGTGCCTTATGTATTAGAATATCTCCAAAAAAAGAAGTGTATGAATTTTTGCTGATAATGTATAAAATATGTTTTAGTTGTATGCTTGTTTATTTTTTTATGACGATGGCTAGTGAACCACATTGAAGTAGCTAATGCTTTTTTTCCACTTCCTGTTACCAAGGTGCGAAAACAACCTCTCTTTCAATGTGTTTAATGTAAAGTAAAGTTATCCATATAAGAACACTTTAGAGGAACTTATATGTGCATCTGTTGTCAAAGTATGTCAGTCACAACCACAGTAATGTACATTTACATAGGCAAGTTTTCTATATTAGTAAAGACAAATGTCTCTGAGGTCACCGGAGATGCTGATAATCAAACTTAAACGTGATACAGGAATGCTGGCTTTAGATGAAAATGAATGTATCCCTTTTTTTGTCAGTGTCAGTATCATATATGTTTACAGTTGAGGTGGTTTCTTAATGTAAAACAGTTACAGTCAAATTTGCAGTGGTTTATACAGTGGTGTGATACAGTAAATGTCAAAGCACTTTTTTGTTCTGTCATCTAAAGTGTTTAAAATTGACTTCTTTAACACAATAACGAATGTAAATAACCTGAAATCATGATCTGAGGTTTCAGCCACTCAAGTAAATGTCTTTTCTCGTGTGTACTAATTGTTGTCGTAGCTATTTTTATATGCTTTATATATTAAAAAGAAGTTTGCATTAATACCCTTGGTTTATTTTTCAACATGTATCATTTAAATCTGTGGTCGGTTGCTTTGCAGGTGTCATATTTTCAAGTTGAATCACATTTCCTTTCTTTCTCTCCCTCTGATTTCCTGTGTTTTATGTGACAAATACTGTGCCCACATACACTAAATACAAAACAGTTTTAATATGCCTGTCAAATAATGAGCATAAGAGGGGACTTCATACAATTTTTCTAGATACATTAATGCAAAATAGTGTGTTTTTGTTATCTAGCTGTGACAAATCTGACAGTCTTACATAATCCTAATAAACCTGTTTGATGAAAAATGTTTAGAAGTCTTAAACATGACTTGGCTGTTAAGAATTTGTTCTATAAACTGTGTTTCGATTTTGTAAACGAACACCGCTGATGTGTGAAACGGCAGGACTGGAACTATGCTGTGTTTGGAAGTAGTGTGTTACGTTATTTCATCAGCTATAAAATAACTTCAAAGTATCTTAACATGGATGGATGAGGAGACAATTATCTTCACGGAATCCAAAAATGCATCCAAAAATGAAAATTTGTTGATAATTCACTCTTGCATCTAAGATGTAGGAGTAGAGTTTGTTTGCTCATTAGAACAGATTTGGATGAATGTAGCATTACATCACTTGCTCACCAATGGATCTCTGCAATGAATGGGTGCCGTCAGATAAACTGCTGATAAAATCATAATAATCCACACCACTCCAGTCGGATGGCGTAAGGGTGAGTATTTTGTCTGCCGATTTTTAAAAAGTATTAGTTATTATATTGCTCTCTGCATTTTTGTAAGTAATATTGTAGAGTTTACTCAGATTAAAACAGTTAATGAAATATGCATATTTTGGGTTATAATTTATTTTAAGGTGTCCTTGTTACTTGTATACATTATACATATAAGTACTGTGCAATATTAATGAACTATATGTACTTATTATAAGGTTAGGGATAAGATTAGGGTTACTGGCATGCAATTATGCATAATTAATTGTTATAATGTAGTGTAAGTGCATGTAACAAAACAAGGACACCTTTACATCAAATGTTTGGACACCCTCAAGTTGTTCCAAACCTAAAAATTGTGCACAAAACTTTTTTAATAATTCACGACCTACTAACTGACTCAATTTTCCACTCAGTGTTTCTCATATAAACAGATGGAAATTTAACACTGAATAATTTCTCAGTTTGCTCACCATATAAAGCTATCAAATGACTTAAAAAGAATATTTTTACAGTGCTTATTCGGCATCATTGCAAGGAAAATGTTTTTTAGAAAAAAAAGATTGCGTATTTGCAATGCTCCTTTTTGATTGAACTACTCCATTTGAATTATATATAGCTCTCAGACACCCATCTAAAAATTATTATCACTCAGATTTATTTATTATCTTGCAATCTAACCTGAAACCCCAGAGTGAGCTAGGAGGATAGGAGTATCTAACGCAATATGGTGCAAGATAATTTCAAAGTCATGGATGGGGATAACGGTTTTTAGTGACAGGTATTTCACATGTATTTCATTTCCCCTTTCTTACGGTTTCACAAAGGTCTGCTATTATACAGACGTCCTCTGGGCTTTGCAGAAGTGTCACAGCAGATCAAAACTAGCTACGATGTGTGTTCTGCTGTTTATCACCAGGATATTTTTCTAAAATCTCCTGAGGGTGCTAAACAAGCAGTTATGCGACAATTGCAATTTTTGTATTGTGCAATTGTTTGTGATAAGAAAAAAAAAGGAGTCAGCCCATATTGTTAGTGTTTCGTAACAGAAATCGAAAGCGGCATAGCTAGGTCTTATTGGTTTATTTACATGTTTGCTTCACTCAACTAAACAAGGTTTTTAACTTCAACACACACATAAACACGAAGAGCTTTTGAGATTGTATACATTAGTCCAGGACATGAATCTGGCCTAAGGCTTTGCTCATATGATAAGAAAATACTCAAACAATGCATGTGTAGTCTTGAAAAGCATGCAGAGAGAGAAGGAAGAAAAGAAGAAGTGGCACAGGAAGCATGTTGAAGAAGCATCGAGATACGTAGTAACTAATACATGTGATAAATGTAATGATGGAAGCGATTTTTTATCAGATGCTTCTCATCAGTACTAGGATCAGTTAGGATATTCACGAGTAGTGATGCACCGAAAGAAAAGTGAATATTGTGCCTAAGAGCACACAATTGTTTTTTTCTTTTGTCAAAAGACTTTACCTTTGCAAATGTGTTGAGCACAATCAAACTCTCTTTATAATAATGTGCTTGTAACCAATAGTGTACACAAGGAAAAATGATTTTTGCAGTTCAGAAATTGGATGTTAGAGAATGCTTTTGCGTATCATTTCATGGTATTTTCAGCTGCAGTTTCGGTGCATCTCTATCCCAGAATAGATCTAAAAACACACAAATATATAAGAGAGCAGTTTGATGGAGCACAAACAGCCAGTTACACGCAGGTACGAGCATGCAGGCATTGTGCAGCTTAATGCCCATGTAATCTTCTCATTTAAAGACTTCAGATGCTACTGTTACATTTTTAAATGCATCGATTTGAAAATGCTCATTATTGCGAATATGCAGAAACAAACTGTTCGGACATTGTCAAGGGAACATTTATAATGAATTACTAGGTACAGAGAGAGAAGTACAAAAAGAGAGAAATGGGGTGTAAAGGCGTGAAGAATTAGAGGTAAAGAGTGTGATTTTCAAAGGGGTGTGGCTACCGAGACCAGAGTGCGTGATCTCATCAGAAATAGGCGGGGCAAAGTGACAAACAGCTTATGGAGTCTCACAAATCACTGTCTCCAGCACGAAAGTGTTCTCAAAGTGACGGATTCGGTGACAGTTCTGCGCATCACGCTTGGTGATACCTAACAGGAAAAATATAAAAAAAATGATTTTAATAAATTGCAAAGGTTATTATAATTATCCAAAGCTAAAACGGAATTTTATTATTATTATTATTATTATTAACTGAAATTAAATAAAATATAAAATGCAATTAAATTAATAAATAAATTAATTAACCTCTATGGTACTAAAATGACACTATAAATCACTTGCATATTAGAAAATAATTCATATTATTATATACAGTACTACACATAGAAATAATAGACATTGATAGGAAACAAAACATTGCTAATTCACAAATAATTCAAAAGAATCATTAAGTAGCGGACTGCGTTCAAATTTAGAAGAAGGAAAAAAAGACTGCTAGAAAAAAAAGTGGTCCCACTTTATATTAGGTGGCCTTATAATGTGCTTACATTTAAATTAATAATGGTGCAATGCACTTATTTTGTACATACTGTACATGTTTTACATTTTACATATTTTAATCTATAATTACATTTATAATTATACTGTTGGCCCATCCCTTACACCTACCCATACCCCCAAACCTGTCCTTAAACTGACCCGTATTCCACCTCAACAGCAGCAAAAGTCTTTTGCAATACAATATGACCAAAAAAACAACATCTTTTTGATGCAAGTACATAGTAAGGCCACATATAAAGTGTGACCGTATTAGTTTTATTTACAAATTTGGAAAAAAAAATGTCAGTGCATTTATTTAGCCCAAGGATTACTATACAAGAACCGCAAAATACATAATGCAATCACAAAAATTGAATTGAAAACAATTGAATATTCATGGATCATAATTTCTCCATTAAATCATATCAGTTTCCCCAAAGTTTGTGGTTGTCATGGATATTATCAAATTATATTCTCACAAAAAGATCTTCCTAAACCAGGGAGAAGTTGATTGCTTAATACAGGAAGCCATATCGTGGGTGTTACTTAATTGTTCTGCTAATTTGCTGTAATGAGCTATTAAGCCGGACGTCAGTCAGATTTGTATGGCAGCTGTGAAGCCACACAGGAGCACAGCTTCCTCCCACCAAGAAGATGAAGAATTAATTACAGCGTAATATCGTATTCCCAAATTGGGCTTGAAGCTCATTGCTAGTTGCTGAGATGAAAAATGTATACCGTAATTTTAGGTGAACTATCCTATTAAATATGATGTAATTTTGACCTAATTTCAGTCACATGATATGATGCACTCTATTGGAAATGTCCTTTGACGGATCCATGTTAGCTGAGCACTATTATTCACATGATAAAAATAGACAAAAATATGCAAACTTACGACGGCGTGAGGTGCGACGGCGGAGCCTGTACGTATCTTTACCGTTACACAGACGGTAAATATAGCGGCCAAGCTGATGCATATTATTAACACGGCCAGTCACGACCATCTCTTCCTGGACAATGTATGTCTGGGGGAGGTAAGTCCCTTTCTACAAAAACATGCAAAGGCAACATCATTAAATATATATATATATATATATATATATATAGTTCACATTTCAATCAGCTTTTTATATAAACAATACAGGTACCTTAACGTTGATGAGCAGCTCCCAGAGGTTACGCGGTGGCATGACCACGGTAGTGTTGAGCTCGATGACATAACACTTATCTAAGGCAATGTCATGGTAAGCCGTCAGACCCTAAAAACCCAAACGCATCACATGAAAACATATTCTGCTGATGTATTAGTATTAGTACATATGATGAGAGCTAAGTGTGTTACCCTGTTGAAATCATGAATGATGTCAGCGGGGTCCGTGTTGCTGAAGTCGGGCACAGGTATGCTGATTTGCTCATAGTTTTCCTTCAGGTAGATCCCAACGCTCTCCTCCAGCTCATGAGACCCTCGCAGTGGAGCAGCCACCGAGTCTTCGTACACGACACGGCAGTGGAACCGACTCTGATCCGGAACCTGAATCACCATCACATACATCATTTTAAATTATATGATGATACTGTTTTGATTTTACCATCACATAAACCAAAAGCGCTGATAAAAACAACATAAGATAATAGATCACTTACAAATAGGGTAGGGAAAAACCTATAGAAAGTGTTTGGAGCGCTTCTTTATTGGGTGTCTCTTAATCTAAAGTCTCACTTGTAAAAAAGATATGTTGTGCTTGCAATATGAATAAAATGTGATCCTGGTCATAAGGGTCAATTTTTTGAAACTGTGGTTTACACTTCATTTGAAAGCTGAATAAATAAGCGTCCCATTGATGTAGGGTTTGTTAGGATAGGACAATATTTGGCTGAGATACAACTATTTGGAATATGAGGGTGCA
>JAUCMS010000025.1:15757103-15769532 GCA_032357445.1 Enteromius radiatus | reverse complement strand
TATACAGATATAATTGTAAGCGTTAAGCCACTGCACGATTTTAGCAATCCAATAAGTTCAATGCAGATCACACTGTGTGACATGAATCTAATAAACTTGGGTAAGACGTGCATGTAGACTGATGATGAAATAAATTGACTTTGTATGCTACAATGCATGTTTCTATAGAAGAATAAAACGTCATCAGCATGAGCTAGTGGTAAACAAAAAGAGCATGATGAATCACACTTAGTTTTTATGGGTGCAAAGTGCAAGCAGCGAAAGAGGAAGGCACAAGAGCTTGAGGGAAAAACATGTTTATGTTTAAGCACCATGTTGCATTGATTTCATGTCATGTTTTTTTTTTGGCGGGTTAGTAAACGTGGGTCATAGCAGCAAACACACTGTGTGATGATCATGCATCTGGGGCAGTCGTGTCCTAATGCATAGGGAGTGGGACTTGTAACCCAAAGGTCGTGGGTTCGAGTCCCAGGTCCGGCAGGGATTGTGGGTGGTGGGAGTGAATTCCTGACCCCTCACCACAACTGTTCTGTCTGGGACAGCCAAAATTCATGCATGTGTTTTTTGGCTTCATGCCACTCATATAACTGTGTGCTACCTGAGGAATGATGTAGTAGCGGTAGATATAAATTGAAGCATATATCAAACTGCAGGTGAAGACGATCAGTGCAGTTGTGAGACAGCAAAGTCCACTCAGAGAGGAGCGTTTCCGTCCGACAGGCAACACCAGCTCCTCTTCCACCTACAAATACACACATTTATAGCATATTAGGGACATTTACACATTTGTATTTTCCTTTGCACGCATGACCTAATTTGAATAAATACGTTTAGCCACTTAATGAAGTTGTTTTCAACATGAGCTCCTCCCACAGGCCTCCACAAAGTAGGTCATTTTAGGTTGTACTATCTCTGCAGGGATATTTGGTCTTTACCAAGATGGCAAAACCCAACGCACACACAAAGCAGTAATGAATTCATCACGTCCTCAATATACCGTGCCACTTTCAGTATGATCACCCACACGCTGGGAGACACTCACTTGTACGCCGAGCAGCCAAGAATGGGTTATTCAGTTCTCTCGTACTACAGCGAGAAATTATTAGATGAGAGATGCCGATATGACTAATAACGCCCCCGGTCTTGCAACCCATCTGCCAACTGCACAGCACATGGCCTGATCTGGCCTCATTCTTAACTCACACACACACGTTTGATTTGAAATCATGATAGTGACTTCCTTTTGACTATCGTTTTCCACACAAATGTAATTATATTTGCGAAAAATGCTAACCTAACTAATAAAGGTTTTTCTACATTACAAAAATGATTTGTTTACAGTGAAGTCTGTATCTTTTTTTCCCCTTATTTTATATTTTTCAGCTCTGGATCCTCATCACCTTATGGGAAAGCAATGACTGCACAATTTAGCCTCTCCATGCATGCAGAAAGTCATCCAGATATTGCTCCCATTACTGTTCCCTTTAAGTAATGAAAACATTATTAGTAAATACAAAGGTTATAGAAAACATTCAGTGAATGTAGTAAGCAGTGATTTTTAAAAACATTAGATGGAAACATTTCAGCATAATGTTTCAAAAACAATGTATAGGGCTAAATAATATTTTTGCACTGTTTTGAGAATCTTATTAAAGATTACTTTGAACAAGCATTCTGTTAATCTTAAAAGCCTTGCCAGAACGTTATGACAACGTTCCCGGCCTATGTTTTTGAGTAGTGCATACTCAAACCTCTTTTATAGTAGGGAAGTATGTATATGCCTGCAAAAGGAATAATTAGAGATGCTAGTGAGCAATGAATTACTCAGTTCAGCTTGTTTTTTTCATAGTTAGGAGGTCATTCGGTCCCTAAAGACAGCAAAACCCACACATACACACACTGATATTAAACAGCTAAAGCTCACGGAAGTCATTTCTCCTCACCGTAGCCATCTGCCATTTTGTCTCTATTGGATTTGTGTCTTATGTGTGTTGCCTAGACACATAAACCTGTGCTGCACTGTCAAATTTCATCCCTTGTCATTATAAGCTCTTAAAAATATAAGATCTAAAGCTTTGACAATAACAATCAAATAATTAATTTTAGTTATATAATATTTTGTCAAATTAAGGGCAAGATAGCTATTTTATATTAGTTTAACCAAAGATGTTCTTAAATTAAATTATTAAAGAAGAGAAATTTAATTAAAATTTCACACAAATCCACACATTTCGAGCACATAGGGAGATCAAGTGCACATTTTATGGCTCAGATAAACATGATGCATGTTATATGGTGTGATTGGTGCAGGTGCTGCAGCATCCATGTCCTCTTGTTATGAAACCAAAGGGCATCAATATTCCTGTATTTCAGAAAAAAAAAAACTACAAATACATAAAAACGAGCTAATGGAGCATTATCAATAGATCATAATCGCCCCATCAAATTACACAATAAATGGTTTCCCCAGGATGTTCTTTCCTTTCCGGCTTTTGGTTAATTTCAACCGCTGTTTTCCGTGACATTTCAGATGATGCACACACACACACACACACACAAAAAAAACTTACGTGTGGATGCGGTATGAATATTTGAGTTTTATCTCCATCACCCTCCTCTTTCTCGGCTTTTTGTCCCGTGATGGGCTGAAAGCTGATCTTCACCATGATGAAGAGAAAAAACGCTGTTTATAGCGAGAACGCAGATCCTTTGTACCCCTTAGCTTATATTTGCCGTTTGTTACAATGGACCGGATGAATTTATTATTTATTTATATATTTATATATAAAAATTGCTCTTAAAGTCACAGTGCCAGCGACACTGGTGATGATGCGCGCGACCCGGAATGAGCACGCGCGCACGTTTTGTATACATCACGCGTTTACGAATATAGGTTGCGCAATTTTGTCTATCTATCTGATGGTAAAACTACGTTACTTTCATATATGCCATATTAAAAATGGCTAATAAGTTAAAGACGATGTGCGCGACCAAGAATGAGGAAGATAGTGTAATGTTATGATATAATGGACCTATTGTCCAAAAATGGTTAGCATTTGAGTGAATAAACACTGCTAATCAAAGAAAAAAAGACAGTAGAATCAATTATATTATTCCAAACTTTATTTCCAACTGTTAGTCTGGCTACTGATTGACATTTCAGATGATACTCCACCATTTCTGTGCCCAAGTCTTATTACTCAGGCCAGATCTACATAGGTTAGACTGGACTGTTTAATTGAACAGATAGCAGGGCAAGAGGTTTCTAGCCCGTCCGTTAGACGTCCATGCGTAATCTAAGGCTGCAAAATAGAAACATGCACTGATATGCAAGATAAATTTGCTAATTCTCAGAATTCTTAATGCTCTGGGCCCATTATGATGTCAGGCATACAAGATGACTGTGATTGGCTGCTGTTACATGTGCCAACCAACGGTGAGTTGCCCATCATCACATAAGCAGTATATGCTTAGACTGAAATATGAAAAAAAAATTACATCTTTAGACTACGTAACGTTTATTGTAGATTTCACTAAAATACTGTTATAGACATGTCAATCCCTGTTATTCTGACCAGTACTGTAAACATTCGGCAGAACATGTTTTATGGGAGTTCAGGTAAAGTTCTGCATTGAAAATGAGTAAGGGTTCTCTTAATGAATAACGCTTAGGGGAGAAATGAAGGGTTTTCTAGTAGATGATTGTGGCTGTTTTGTGAGTAAAAGCAGTAATGCAAACCATAATTCGAAAACGATCAACAAACCCTCCAAATCACTTTCAGTCTCGTGTGGTTTTTCATTCTTGCACCAGGTTTCATAGTATTGCATGGCAACCCCTGCACTGTTGTTAAAACAAATCTAAATAAAAGATTCATAAAAGGAAATGACTGCTCGAATTCTCCCTCTACAGCCACAATCAGGTGCTAATATGAGCTGTTTCTCTACATCCAACCTTTTCAGATTAGTCTGCTGCTAGCAAAAATCGTTATTTTTTTTCCGCCAACTGAAAACCTCCTGAAAGGAAGATGATACAGTATGTAAGCGGGTGAATTTAGTCAAATAACACAAAACCAGTAAAAAAAAACTTGACCAGGTCACATTTAAACCCAAATTAAACTAAAATTATAGTTTGTGTGTGGTTATGTAACTTAAGACTCAGTTTTACTGTAATATTTATATAAAATAGTTACTTTAAACAAGTAAAAAAATTATGTAATTTAAGTGAGACAAATGAAAATGATGGAAAATAAAGTAAGACCAGATACTGTAAAGTAAAGTATTCAGAATTTGCGAGAGGAACGTCATCCCAAAATATATATTTTTCTTTTGATTTTGGGGTGTACTGTGACCTAGACATGTTCTTTGTGAGATTTCACCCATGAACTCATCCAGTTACACAAACAACCTCCAAACTAACTAAAAGGTACGAGTGGTGGGTTAGTTATACTGAAAGTAGTATTAGAAGTCCAAAAGAACAAGTCACAGCACAGATCATAAGGTCACAATCACAGAAAGCTAAACTTTCCATTACACCCACTCCGCACAGTGACTAATGATGAGAAGATAGACGTTGTTAAATCAGGGTTAACATCGCAGCCACAATCACCATACCCTCCTCAGTCAACACATTTACTCATTTCCACCTTTGAAAATGAATCTGACAGCAGCCATAAAGACGAAAAAGCCTATGTACAAGTTCACTCACTCAGGATAAGCGAAATGTGCAAAGCATCATCAGATTTATGCGTCACATTTGCAGTTGTTCACCTAGTCGACAATGAGCAAAAGAGCTGACAGGGAGTGTGTTAAGTGCTTTTTGCATGTCAAATTTCCTGGAATTCATTAATATCCAATTAGCATCAACAGACATTTGAGTGTATGTTTGTGTATGAGGTACAAAACCCTCCTCCTTTATGTGCAATAAAGCAGCAGCATCTACATCCGTCTTTTCTGTTCGTTTTTTTGAAACATGAGAATAAAACATTGTAGGGGGAGAGGTTGAATGTCCAGCGAAGCAAGACTACTTTTCATCCTCGTCGTCATATTCCCGCTCCCACCGAGCTCAAACGGCATTTAACGGTTCCTGCAAAACACAAAAACATGCCCAGCGCTGCGGCCACTCAACGTCCCAGAGAGCCAAACATCATCCAGACACTGCCTAAAACACTGTCTAGACGTCCTCTATGCATTCGTATACATTTGTGAGCCTTCTCAAGCATCCTGCGGGGTTGGCCTCTTGAGGTCTCGGATCTGTTTGATGAGATAGGTCTTCTCGTCGCTGAACTGCTCGTCCTCTGTGCGGTCGTTCTGGAACTTGCTGAGGAACTCGATGAGTTTGGTCTGGTTCTTCAGTAAGATGTCGAGGATGGGCTGGGTCTTGTTCGGGTTGGCCACAAACACCTAAAAGCATAGAAAAATAACTTCTATTAAAAGGTTGAGGCAAGTTTTACTGTTGAACTGGGAAAAAAAAAATCATACCTTAAATACATGAAAGGCCTCGAACTGGATGTTGCGGCTCTTGTCTCTCAGTAGGTTCATCATGAGTTTGAGGTTCTCTGGTTTGCTTATGTACTTTGTCATTATAGTGAAGTTGTGCCTGTCCAAAAGCAGCTCTCCCAAAAGCTGAGACAAAGAGAAACAACATTATAAAAATAAAGATCTAGTTGCTATAGTAAACAGGCACAGAAGAGCTGTACCATACCACAGCAAATATACACATAAACAGATATATAGATATAACAAAGATAAAAAAACAACAAAAACTATTTCTTAGGCTATAAATTAGAATATAAAACATTAAAGACTGGAGTAATGATGCTAAAAATTCAACTTTGCATCACAGCAATAAATTAAATTTTAAAATTATGTATGTACAAATAAAAAACGGTTCATTTCAATTGTAATATTTCTCAATATTACAGTTTTTATTGTATTTTCGGTCAAATTACTGAAGCCTTAATGAGAGACTTAATATATTTATATAAAATAATAAGCACAACCAACACAAAGATTTACACATTTCTTACCTTTAGTGATTGCCTCTTAGTCACATAGTTTTCTGAGTGAAGAAGTTTCTCATATTCACTAAAGAACTGAGGAGCAAAAGACAGGAAAGAGATACATAATAAATATAAAGTTGCTTCTCGTACATTAAAGTGGCATTTATTTATTTCCAAGCAAAGCCCTTTACAAGAAATGGTTTGTTTGAGTTTAAAAATGTTAAGAACAAAGTATTTGGGCACGTGGTTGCCAAATGTTACAGAACGCAATCCACAGTTAATCTGAAGAAAGGGGAAATGACTTCATGCATAAATAAAATCTATTAAAATCTAAGAAAAAGTCATTGTGCAACAATTATGACATGAAGTTAGCTCTTCTGAGAAAAGCTCTAGTAGCATTTCTTGGTATTTTGTTATGTCTTAAAGCATTAAGACATTTTTAAAGTCAGGCATAAGTGGCCATATACTCAAAATTCAAATCACTTCCAATTGTATTGATTTTCACATTAAATGCGAACAAACAGCTCTGAGAATAAAGCACTGCAGATTGATCGACAGATCCAATTAGACCCAAAAACAACAGACAGTGACGCAAAGCAAACCAATGAGAGAAGAGCCTGTGACTCACTCGGTCATAGTGCTGCTCCAGAAACTCAGCGCTGAGCAGTTTGTGTCTCGTCAGCAAATCCTGGAAGAAAACCAAACAAATGGAATTCACCAGACATGACAATTATACAGTGCATCCGAACATGAAATAGATGCCACCCAGACAAAACAAACACTCAAAGCTTGTATATTTCCAAAAACACTAACTTTAAAAGTGGCAAATGCATCAGAGGCAATATCGAAGGTGGACATCTCCACGTATCTGAAGAAATCGTAGAATTGCTCAGAGGAGAGGGTGATCTTGGCCAGAGGCTCGTGCCGTATGCATTCCCTCAGCATGATCCCACAGTTCAGAGCGATGTCTGGAGACTCGTAACTTTAAAAAGGACAGTACTCAACATCAGAAACATGCTAACATTCATGCTGTCAAGCTCCAAATATGACAAAAAGGCACCACAAGAGTAATCTATACTCATTTCAAGCTCTCTGAAGTCATATGGCCTACTTTTAAGGTGCTTTATTGAGATTAAGCCTTGGTTACTATTCATTTGCATTGTATAGAAA
Organism: Enteromius radiatus; assembly: GCA_032357445.1. Taxonomy (NCBI): domain Eukaryota; kingdom Metazoa; phylum Chordata; class Actinopteri; order Cypriniformes; family Cyprinidae; genus Enteromius; species Enteromius radiatus. Next base: position 15,762,363 of record JAUCMS010000025.1, on the reverse strand, counting down.
AGCATTAACGTGTCTAAACATCTGACCGTGTGCTCCACAGAAAGTCTAAAACAGCACTGGGGTGATAACAAAATTAACAATTTGACAGAAAACTACCAAAATATTCACATATCGGAAGATATCGCATATGCACCCACAGTGCATATCTTATATGTATATCTTAAGAGGAATATGGTATTAGAACAACCTCATATTACTCACCAAACCAGTGAGATTTAATCTGAACAACAGCCTCTAATTTAGCAAATTTATCAAGTCTCACAACTGCATAATTTCAGGTTATATAGATTAAATAAATCAAACAAATGTCTTCAGAATGTATTTGTGTAGTGTCTCACCCTTTAAGCAGCATGAAAAGTATATTTTGTTGAGTGCACAGGTATTCAACCGTAGGTGTGCGTGTGCCGATCTGACGTCTCAGAATATTATTAAAGATCTGTGCCACATCTTTCTTGCCCTGAACACAAATAACACGCAGAACAGTTACTAAAAAGCTCAACTGATCGAAATACAAGAATGCTTTTCACAAACGTATGCAATTACAGACTTTTATACAATTTCATTTATATAGATAAATAACTAAACTAATTTTAATGGCTATTCTTAGTTTCCGTTAGTAAAAAAATTATTTATAAATAAGCAGCTTTGTCATTTCAGCCTCAAAGCCACAAAGGTTGAACACCTCCACATCACAATGTGATTCATGTATCAGGCGTAGGTTGTTTTGACTCACACTCTGCGAAAAAAAAAAAAAGTGTCTCCTAAATGAATAAATGTAAATGTCTTAATGTCATTTTAAAACAGCATTTGAGAATCGCTCAAAAGATTTCGAGTAACTTTCTGCAACTTTGTGAAATTTTGTGTCATTTTCTGACCAAGTTAATTAAACGCTAAAGTCTATAAAAGCACCTCAAAGTCGATGAGCTGCAGATCTGCAACGAGGATGCTGAGCAGGCCGCTGTTGTAGAGCTCCTGAGCGAGCTGAGCCACGGCTTCTGTCTGCGGCTCCTTCTCATTCGTGCCGTAGAGAATCTCCTTCATGGCCAGCAGAGATTTGGACACCTCTTCAGAGGCCTGCATACACAAATCCCCCTCTTATTAATGGATTTTAATGGTTAATAGTCATAGCACAAGCTCAAACACACTGCACAGGTCTTTAGTACCTTTTCAGCCTTCTTGTCTGAAATGTCCTGCTTCTCCAGAACGGTCATGTTGTCTTTTAGATTCTTCACAATGTCCGCTGGACACTTGTGAGACTTAACGAAAGGGAAGGGCATGGCAACGTGTTACCAGGGCAAGCAGTTAGCAGAGAGCCCACCTGTAAAGAGTCAAAGAACGTCAAAAAATTTGTATTAACAGACTCAAAAAAACAAAAAGGACGTCACAGAAAGCAAGAATGAACAAGGAAAATTAATAAAATTGAAGAAAAAGTGAATGAACAAAACCATAAAAAAATTACAAATGAACAAACATAAAAGCAGGAAATGAAATAATGTATAGATGAAAGAACTAAAGAACATGCATTAAAGGCTGAACTAACAATTGGAAAAGCAAATGAAAGAATGAATGAACAAAATTAAATATTAAAGTGTTGAATGAACTGAAAGAATGACTGAACAAACAAATGGAAAACATGCAAGAATGAACAAATCAATGATAAGTGAACTAAAGAGGAAACATGAAAAATGTAACAACAAAAACATCAAAAAGTCAAATTTATGAACAGACAAATTTACATAACATTTTGATTTTTTTTGGCAGATGATTATACAAAGGTTATCAAAAATGAAAATCAAAGGAGAGGAAAGGAAAGGAAAGGATGTGACATGTGCTCTGCATTTGACCCATCCAAGTGCACACACACAGCAGTGAGAAGTGAACAACCACACACACACCGTGAACACAAAACTATGTGTGTGTGTGTGTGTGTGTGTGTGTGTGCATGGTTGAAATGTCAAACTAAGACATTTCAACTGACATAAAGGAAGTAGATCATTAGATAAAGTTCAAGACTGGAATCCAGAATCATCACACTGAACAAAACAGACTCAATCCAAGTCAGCATCAACCACACCCTACATATACAACAGAGATACACGCCCTGCACACTCTGTAGTAACCATGTGCCACTAGCTGAAAGCCTGTAGAGTGCAGCTTCACATTAGCTGTTCAAAACACACACAGAGGTGTCTCGAATGGTGCAAATGCCACAAAAACGTCAACGCAAACAGGAAATGTTCCGCAAAAATATCTTCATTAAATACAGCTGCATGCTAGCTTCCTCCGTAAAGACCAAAGCACTAAAACCCCAGCGCGTTTTATATGAGACGAAACAGAAACCTAATAAATATACTAACCTAAATACAAGCCATTCATAAATGCTGCAGTTTTTGCCATAACCTCCCTCGAAACCCCACAATTACGCTATCATTAATAATAATTATTACTATGCACATATGCTCTGAATACCGCAGCTTGTGGGCCCGTGCGTCAGAGGACCATAAGTCCAGCCAGTTAATCTCCACGCAGCTTGTGCAAGTTAGCCAAATCCTTGACCTGGTGACCACACTCGCCATGTCTGCCCCAACACAAATCTGAACCCAGACAGATGCCGTGGCTCGCTGAGACCGATGACTGGTATACTGAGATACATGCATCTAAACATTCACTTCACAGGTGCTGCATGTGATTAATTACAGGTTGTCTGATCAGCCATGTTAGGCTAATACCAATTTTTGTTGTTGAACCTGATTTTCATGTGTGCATTACCAGCAAAAACTGCTGCAACTGTCAGAAAACAAACAATAAGATTTGCTGTCAAGTTCAACAATACTGTACTAAATTATTTGCAGGAGACGGGTTGGTTGTCACATGCCACAAGGGCAACATCATCTAGCAGATTTTTTTAATGTTGGTTTTAGTTTCACAGTGTGTATTAACTCTATACTCTCTCTCTCTGAAACAGATAAGTGCCAAATGAAATCCAATATGCTTGTGTGGAAAATTGTTTTGTTTTTTTTTATCATCAAATAAAAACAACAAAATATAAAAGAGTGAATTACTGAACTTACATTTATTATTAAAGTATGTATAAGTATGTATGTATAAGTGTTTTTAAATATATAACTTTTATTAAGTAAAAACCAACAATTATATTATCTTTACTATAATAAATGTTAATTTTAAAATATTTTAAATAAAATTTCAAGAAAAAGTTAATTACAAGAAAAAATATTTAACGACAAGCTGATACCCTCTCACAATTATCATAAGGCTAGGTTAGCGACATTTTTAAATGAGAACTAATTTAATTAGAGAACTAATAAAAAATGTCCTAAATGTAAATCTTTCATTTTCACTCACTTCATGAGAAACTACTGAACAAAAGTGTAGATGAGAACATAGATGATAAACCCACCGCAATACACGGCACAACCAAATAATACTTGCATGAGCAAACTGTTAACATCAACACACAAAAGATACAGCAACAAGATCTATGCAAATCAGCAGAAGCTCTGTAGTTTATCTGCAGCCCGTGTCTAAATGTGATATGAACCCATAAACAAAACTTCAATCTGAATGACAGAGGGGCTTCACTTGGGCTGTGTTTCAAACACAGTCAGCTGTCTACCTAGAATCATTCTATAATGATGATGATTCACTGGTTCATGCCTATGATTGGGCAAAACCGCTCCCTGGGTAGGTTGCTCACTTGGTTTGAGACACAGCTCAGTACTTTTGCGCAAGCACAGGCCCGGTGTGATGTATAAAGATGAGTCACTTTTATTCGTTATCTTTAAATGAAGGCGGTACAAACCACAAAGGATATCTGTGGTTGTTGCATATGATAGCTGTGATAGGCCTCTATGCACTTTACAACACTGAGCTTCACAACAAGAAACAACAAAAGAGAAGTAAACAACATCACACCTTATTTGGGTCTCCTTCGGCCTTTTCTAAAGAACAGCGGTGTAAGTCCTGGATTAGGCTGTTTGCGTGTGCTTTCTTAGCCTTTTTTGTGCGGACAACCGTGTATGTGTGTGTATGAGAGTGTGTGTGTGTGTATATTCAGGCTACAAGCACCACTGCAAGAACAGCAGCGACAACTTCCGCAAACCTGCAGCGAGGGGGATTTCAAAATAAAAGGCCCCGACGCTCTCAGCGATCTCCGTGGACAGAATAAGTTTAAAAACTTCTTTTTAATATATATTGCTCACTGCCATTATAATATCTAATAATATAATAACTAGCCAATATAATATTTAACAACCTTGTCTAGTATCAAAACCAGCCTTCCCAACACACTCGATCTGCTAAAGTTTGCATACTATCCAAACCGCTCCACGGACGATGCCATTTCCTCCACCTGGCTTTTACTCACTTAGAAAACAAAGACTCTTATGTTAGAATGCTGTTCATTGACTTCAGCTCAGCATTCAATACAATAATCCCACAACTGCTCATCCACAAACTAAACCACTGGTGTCAAACTCAATTCCTGGAGGGCCACAGCTCTGCACAGTTTAGCTCCAACCCTAATCAAGCGCACCTGATCCAGCTAATCAAGGTCTTCAGGATCACTAGAAACTTCCAAGCAGGTGTGATTTGGAGCTAGTTGGAGCTAAACTCTGCAGAGCTGCGGCCCTCCAGGAATTGAGTTTGACACCACTGAACTAAACCTTCTGGGCCTTAACAGCTCCCTTTGCAACTGGATTTTTGACTTTTTAACTGGAAGACCTCAGTCAGCCCGTTTCGGCCACAACACCTCGAGCACTACCACACTGAGCACAGGTGCCCCACAGGGCACAGGCCTGAAAGTCCTCAGCCCGCTGCTCTTCACGGTGCTGACCCATGACTGCACTGCCAAATTCAGCTCCAACCAAATCATCAAGTTTGCTGATGACACAACGGTGTTAGGTCTCATCAGCAACCACGATGAAACACACTACAGAGAAGAAGTGGCACATCTCGTTGAGTGGTGTGGTGCAAACAACCTGTCCCTCAATGTGAGTAAGACAAAGGAAGTTGTGATGGACTTCAGGAGGAACTCTGTTGACCCACCCCCCACCCTAACCATCGACAGCTCGGCTGTGAAGAGAGTCAGCAGCACCAAATTCATCAGTACTCCTTTCCCCTCCCTTCTAAACATTTTCCTTGCATGGTGCTCAGGTAAAGCCACCAGTATCATGAAGGACCCCACCCACCCCTCACATCATCTCTTCCAGCTCCTGCCATCAGGAAGACGCTACAGGAGCAT
>JAUCMS010000025.1:15740828-15757003 GCA_032357445.1 Enteromius radiatus | reverse complement strand
ATGAAGAACAGGATGTTTATTTGTAAAATGGTCCACGCACAGGATATGTGGTTACTGTGTGATTACACCTCCGAAAAGCCCATTCTGACAGTAGCAACAGCTTCAATCTGAAATAGCTTTCTTCCTGCAATAAAAAGTTCGCAGCACAAATGAGAAATTGAGGACAGGCAGAAATGTAATATTCATTTGTACTGCTTCATATTCATTAGAAAAACACTGAATAGAATTTTATAAAACTATGGAATGACGCATTAATAAAAAATACGCATTGTTATAACTGTGAGAAACCATTTTTTCTGGGGGGAATAGAAATGTAGTGTTCATTGCTAAAATGACGAAAAGCACAAAAAAAAAAACTATATTTAGTCTTAAATGTTTTTTTTTATGTACTTGTAACCCAATCCCTACAATGCAGCAAACCCATCGGAAACACGTTAAAAAAGGCAAATAAAAAATGGTTTGCTTATGTTTCTAATCAACATTTATTTTCTAGTGGTTATGTTAACTATTTCTTGAAAATAAAAAGTCTTAAAAGCTTAGAACCCATTTGTGTACCCTATTCATAGCATAGACGTATATGTATGTATTTTCATAGCAAGTGCTTTCGTAGCCTTTTTTTTGGTGCGGACAACTGTGTATGAGTGTGACCACTACACGATCAGCAGCGACGACTTCCGCTAACCTGCAGCGAGGAGGATTTCAAAATATAGGCCCCCGACGCTCTCAGAGATCAGAATAAGCTTAAATACAAAATATAAATGGGCATCGCAAAAGCACACATAAATTATGTTTTATATATAAATTGGTCACTGCCATTATAATAATGCTATTCATAGCATAGACGTATATGTATCTATTTTCATAGCAAGTGCCAGGCGGCGATAATGCTCCAGAAACGCTTACAAGAGAGCGCAGAAGAAGAGCGCGACTCGGAAGCGCTTGAGCGGAAGTGGTTTTTTTCTCGCTCCTCGTGTCGCTCTTCCTTTCCGCCTGCTCGAGTGCGCCATTCACACACACGCTGCGAAGGTAACGATGAAAAACATGTTTTAAAGCGTTTATACCCCTTCCTCCCTTAATGAAGCATGCACATCTGGTTGTTAACATACTTATATTCACATTTCAAACCATATGTGTCATATGTAGCTCGTCTAAATGATGAATTTGAACGTGTTCTGTAAACGGTCCGCGATTCCGCTGTTCTTCCAACAGAAAAGACCATGAGCGAATCCACTCATGTATCTTCTTTGGCACTTTAGTCTTTGTATTTCAAATAATGTAACAGTTAATAGACTTATGTTAACTATTATTGATGTGCTTCCCCAGAATTTTAAAGTATTTGGAGTGCGTGGGGATAGTTTGTGGCCATAGTCATAATGTGTTCAACATGAAGACAGATAATAGTAATCGTATTTTAGATGTCAATAGAAATTGTCCATGTTGAACACCGTTTTATGCTTTATATACTGTTTCAACTGATCAATATTGTTTTATTTATTGATTTTTTATAACACTTTAGAAGTAGTGTTGCCATATTAAAATTGTCACTCTTACTGAAGTTTTGCACTTCAAACCGTTTTGGTCATGCATTTGTGTAAATACTTTTTATGGACTCCCTTATGATATTCACTTTTCTTTAAAAGATGGCAGAAGATTGGGAGGCTGTACCAGCTGTTGCTGAAACACCAGAGATCAAACTCTTTGGCAAATGGAGCACAGATGATGTGCAGATCAACGACATCTCCCTGCAGGTATGTTTTCATGGACTTTTTTTTTACTTTTTATTTGCAGATCAGTTCTGACTGTCTGAAATGAGTCGTCTTTTTTTGCCAGTTGCATTTATACAAGAAAATATTCTATATGTAATTGTATTATATTTCTAGCTTTTGTGACAGACTGAACATAATGCAGTATAATTAAGATTAAGAGTTGTCCAATAACATTCTTCACAAGTCTAATTATATTTCATACTTTTAACCTATCTAGATATGTATGATTAATGTAGTAGGCTAAATTTAAGCTGTAAATGTTCATTTTGAAAGATTATGAATATGAAAGTTTACTACTGAAAGAGATGTATTGTGACCTGAATTAGAATGTTTATAGAATTATAAAGATTCTTTTACTTAAAAACTATAAATAAGATTGCAGAAGGCAATGTAGTACACTTTCAGTAACATTTTAATCACATTGATATTTTAGAGGCTGGAGAAATTAATATGGCTGCTGTAATACAGTAAGGTTGAGCAAATTAACATGTATGTCTCTCTCTTGTTAGGATTACATTGCCGTGAAGGAGAAATATGCCAAATACCTCCCTCATTCCAGCGGCAGATACGCAGCCAAGCGTTTCCGTAAGGCTCAGTGTCCCATCGTGGAGCGTGTCACTAACTCTATGATGATGCACGGACGCAACAACGGCAAGAAACTGCTGACCGTCCGCATCGTCAAACACGCCTTTGAGATCATCCACCTGCTCACTGGCGAGGTGAGACAGCTGTTCTCCAAGAAATTTATTAATACCTTTAAATTTGTAGTAGAATGTACATTTTTTGTTACAAGATGCTGGGACTTTCTAATTAGTAGACAATTTTGATGTCCTTTCTAGAATCCTCTGCAGATCCTGGTGAACGCCATCATCAACAGCGGCCCTCGTGAGGACTCCACTCGTATCGGACGTGCTGGAACTGTGAGGAGACAGGCTGTTGATGTGTCACCTCTGCGCAGGGTCAACCAGGTCCGTTTGAAGAATTTGGTTAAAGTGTTGTTTATTGGCTAAATGTATTTTTTATTTTATTTGAGTAAAAAAAAAAATGCCAATGGGATGAGAAACATGGCATTAAGAAAATGCTTGTTGAATTGTTGTAATTTAGGATGCATTTAGTATCCCTAGGCACTGTCATACTTGTGTGGACATTCATAAAAATATACAGAGCGCAGAAATGCCAGGTGAAGATGCGGTCACTCATTGTGTTATGTTTTTAGGCCATCTGGCTGCTGTGCACTGGTGCAAGAGAAGCTGCTTTTAGGAACATCAAGACCATTGCAGAGTGTCTTGCTGATGAGCTCATCAATGCCGCCAAGGTGAGATAATCTCATTATTTTTATGTTATCAACTTCAATGTCATCCACATAACTTGTCTTTTATTAATCTTTTTATTTGATTACTATTAAAGTTTGTTTTTTTGGTCTACTGCAGGGTTCCTCCAACTCTTACGCCATCAAGAAGAAAGATGAACTGGAGAGAGTGGCCAAGTCTAACCGCTAATCTCCATTTTGTACAAATTTGGATCACAATAAAGGAAGAATCAAACCTATTCTTGTCCTGTTTTACTTTTTAAACTGATTTGGTGTTGACATAACTGCTGTTTTTAGAGTCAGGTAGAGATCATGAACATTAGGGTGAATCTGTGTTCCTACAAATGTCCCACAGTAATGTCTAAATGCAGTCAATGCTAATATAAACTACTTTAGCAGTCTCATGGTCAAAAATGACAATTACGTGGCTGTGAAATAAATACTTATTTGTATACTGTTCATAGAATATCTGCCTTGTTTTTGAGCTAAACTGCCTTGAGAAATCAGTTTATTTAAATCATGATTTAACATCTGCAGTCACAAGACTCAGTCATTTGATTTACCATCGTCTCCTCTGCGTGTCTTTCATTAACATATATTCTCTAATCAAATCCGTGCTGCTGCTTTACTCTTGCCAGCGAAAGTTGCATTGTAACCTTAAGATGATCAAATCTTTGTTGGGTATTTAAAGGTAATACAGGTTTTTTTTTTTTTTTTTAAATCACTATTATGAGATTGTAAATAGTTTCTGGCTGTGTGATTATATACAGTTGAGTAATGGGCAATTGAGACCCCTATCAAAGTTTGACCTTGGAGCTCTATCAACAAACTCTGCTTAAGCCTGAATTCAATTATGTTTCAAGGTGGAGACGCATTTTTTAAATTTAAAGGGGAGGGTTGGTAGAAAGATGATAATCTACTGCTTGCATCTGATTTCAGGGTCAGATCGCTGATAAAGTACAAACTGGACCCTTATGAATCTTAAAGGAACTGCTGATTTATAATTGGAGACCAAGAATCATGTCTCAAATTTTAAAATGCTTTCTTTTCCTTTGTCTTCTCCCGTCTGTGGGTAAGTGAAAAATAAGTTGCTCATTTTTTCACATTTGTTTTATTGTATTAGACTAACAGTAAATTAAATATGAAGTGTCAAGTAACCTACATGCATTCCACCTAAATATTATATTAATTTGTTCTCTTGTAGTTCCTCTGTTCTGTTATACGTGTGTTTTTCCTTCTATCTCACCACTGGACTGTCTCAAGTTCCCAACCAGGTGTCCACCGGGTCAGGTCTGTCTTTCTAGCAAAGCTGTAGGACAGCGGGGTACGTGAATGTAAAATTGTCTCAGTCAGCCATAGATAAGTGTATATATTTCTGTGCTTGATTTAATCTCAAGTGATCATACTTTAAAGAGCATATTTCATAAACGTTTATTCAAACCTTTGTACATCACTAAAATAAGCTCATCTGCTTGAAAGTCTTGTGTGGAAAATACTCTACTGATTATACCACTGCTTACGCAAGTGATACAGGAGACATCTGTGCATGTCATTGTGTATCATTTTCTTTGAGCAGGGGACTTTCAAGTCGTCTTGTATGAGAAGAGCTGCATTCTTCCTGTCCTGTGTGGACTAACAGGAGAGAAGTTTGCCATGGGTTTAAACTTCACTTTCACCAATGACTGCTGTGATACTTTACTCTGCAATGGCGTCTCAAGCTGTTCTGCTTTCATCTTGCCCAGCACCCTGCTCTCACTTCTTCTGACACAGTTTTATTTACAGTAAGCATTCCCACTTCATATTAGGTGGCCTTAACTACTTTGAATAATTTTGTACAATGCAATTATTGTGTACATAGATGTTTCTACATTGTATTTAATTAATTTTACATTTATAATTACACTGTTGACCAATCCCGTACACTTAAACATACCAATACCACCAAACCCGTCCCTAACCTTACGTATCCCACCTCACTAATACTAATAGTGCTTTGCAATAAAATATGAATACAGAAAGAACAATGTACTTATTTTTTTGATGCAAGTTTATAGTATTTAAGGCCACCCAATATAAAGTGTGACCCATTGACTGTAACGAACAATCAAAATGTAACACACAATCACAAATGTCTTTATCTAGCACAATTATAATAAATTCTATGTAAATTAATGTATTAAAGTTATTTGTCTTTATAACAGTTCTAACAAGAATGTAATGTTTTTATCAGCATTGCTTCATACAAATGTCACACATGGATACGTTTATATTAAAAAAAAGTTATTGTGTCTGCAGAGTAGTTTCTTTTATATTTTGGATTTATTATTTATTTATTATTATTATTATACTAACGTTATGGTCTTGCGCGTGCTATAACATTTTATAATTTTACCTGTTTTGTCTCACAGTTCTGATTTTTTCTTGCAAATGCAACTTTATATCTAGTATTTCGGACTTTGCAGCTTGATTTAACTCGGCAATAGTGAGTTTGTCCATTCTGAGGGGGGAAAAAAGCTAGAATTGTGGGATATAATCTCGCAATTGCGAGAATAATTTTAGAATTTTGAAAAATAATCTCAAATTTACCATTTTTATTCTTTTATTCCATGGTTTCCAATGACTGCCACTTGAAAACTCTAATTTTCTGCAACCAGCTAGGCTCCAACAAAAAAAAGTCATCCCTGTTTTCAAACACTTAATTGGTCTGTTAGCTGTCTATAGTTAATTTATCCAAAAACCCCCTCCTGATTATTATTTCATATGGTCGAAACTCAAAACATAACATTAGTAATGCTGAGACAGTGATAAATGATACAAGTTTGGGTCATTTTTTTATAGTAAGTTACATTCGAATGGAATGTTAATTCCCGCCACTAGCTCCAGCGAGGAGGAGCTAGAGCTATAGCTCCTCCCATTTGGCTCCGCAGCGAGCAGAGCACCCTCTCATTAACTTCGGGACGTCCTCAGGTAACGGTTAATGAGTACATTTTGCCAGAAATAAAAAAAAAAAAGACGCTGTTCTCAACTATCGTGATCTGCTTGTACAATGTTTTTGCACAGTGAAATATGTCTGAAAGCAGTAACGTTAATTTACAACAACCAGAAAGTAGTGCTTTGAGTAACGTTATAAACGACGCTGAAGAGGATGAGGGAAACCGTGAGGTAAATTATTGTTATGTTTAATAATATCTCAGTTATGAAGTACTTATTCCATTAGTGACTTTTGGTTTATTTTTAGATTTTTCTGAGTGTATTTGTTCAACAAGGACATATTGGACTAAGTTATTATGACAGTTGCGATTATACACTGCATTTTATGCCGGACACCATGGACAACAGCGACCTCCACCTGCTGGATAGAGGTACTGCAACACAACTACAGACAAATTCTGCTGCATTTTCATGGGTGCTGTAGTTTATTTCTCTCTTTCTGTTGCTCTCCTAATCATTTTTCTATCTACTACACTGCTTAACATTTGAGCATTTGCATTGAGCCGTGTCTTTCCTAAGGCTTTGTTTGTTTGTCTCTGCCAGAATACTTGACTTGCATGTCAAGCCAAGATAAAGTAAACATTGATTCTAGATGCTTTGATGGCCATTATGTTAGTTTGCTTACCACATCTTGAATTTTATGGTTTAGTTATACAGGAGCTGAGTCCAAACGTCTTAATAACAAGTGCAAAACAAGAGCAGAGCTTGACAGACTTTATCGAGAATCTTGGTAAACTCTCCCATTTTAAATGATTAACTTATGTGATCAGCATAGATAGTCTCTTGCTCAATTGGTATTTTCAAGTTTATGTCAAACCAATGTCTAATTTTGCTTCAATTTCAGAATTAATTCCTGACAATAAGCCTGAAATAGTCATGTTTCCAAATGCAAACTTTGGTAAGTATCTGCACATAGCTTATTGATATTCTGTTGAAGTGCTTTTCTTTTACGTAGGTTTTGTTATTTTGTGAAACACAAAAAGAGACCTTTCTTAGGATGTTGATACTGCAGTTATATTGAAAATGAATGGGGATGCCAAAAAAGCTTTAATATGTGCAGCGTTTATAGTAGTATGGAAGTAGAGGTTATCAAATACTGTATATGTGTGCATTAAATTTTGCAGCGTTTCCAGCTTAGTGAAAGACAGTCAAAGTCACTGATCCTCTACCATCTCTTGCAGGTCTGGAGATCAGCAGACAGCGACTCCTCTCAGCACACATCCCAAATCTCCCTCCCAGCATTACAGAGGGCGAGAAAATCCCGTATCTCTCCTCCTGTATCCCATTAGACTCAGTGCTGATGGTGAGACATCAGATGTTTTATGCTGGTTGAATAAATGGCCATATCATGATGATCTTCTCTGCCGTAGATGAGGTCAATAGGAGGGCTGTTGAAGTGTCTGGAGAGGAGGGGAGTTGGCTTAGACATGGAGGACAGCAGTATGGGCGTCCTCATAGTGCAGTTTTTGGCTTACACACTGTAAGACATTTTGTGTATCAATCACTCTTTTTTTTGTGTGAACAAATTAATTTATTATTTTTGTATTATTAATTCATTAATTAACAGCTTTTTTTTTCCAAGAGCTGTCTCCTTACTGAACTCTGCCCCACACTCACTTCCTTGCCCCCCCAAAACCATTGCACTATTTAATTTTGCACATAATCATTGCACTACACTGCACATATCCATTGCACATGTACACTTATACATTTCTATTTTTATACTTATGTCAAACCCTGATATAGTAAATGCATATTCATGATTACTGTAGCAACCTGTACTAATTATTTTGCAGGAAAAATGTTGTGTACATCGACAAAGACACATATAGGTTGGTCATATAATCAGAACCCATCCTTTGTTCCTTTTTCTATCAATTCAACTTTTTGGAGCTGTTAAAACTTGTTTGCTCCCTTTCCTCAGTGCTCTCCAGATCTTTAAATCTGAGCTGCATCCTTCCGTCTTTAAGCTCCAGTCAGGAGAGAAAGAAGGATTGAGTCTTTATGGTAAAAAGTATTATTCTGTGCATCATTTAAAGTTAATCAAATCCTTTTTTGTGTAAGGGTATTGAATATAGTGAAAGCTAGGGGATCAATGAAAAATCTTAGATAAAAATGGTGTAAAAATAATAAATAAGTTTAAAATAAATAAATTAATTATAAAACTGTATCACAATGAATATTTAAAAAATATGTAAAAACAATGTCAACAATATTTTAATATTTTAGTTTTTAAAGTTTAAATCTGGAAATATATGTTTTAAATGTGCAAAATGTTCCATGAATACTACTGAAATCCCCTGTTTTAGTGGGTAATCAGAAAAGTTGTTTTATGGAAAGTTACAATTTATTTAAAGGAATAGCTCACCCTAAAATGAACATTCTGATATAATTTATTTATATATTCCCTTCAAAATGTGAAGAAATCCCGAATAAAGTATTTACTATTCGTTTTATGCAATAAATGTACCCACATTGTGTTTTTTGCAGGTCTTCTGAATCGCTGTCGCAGCAGGTTTGGCTCTCTGCTTTTACGGTAAAGTCCTTGTTTTATAACAGATACTTTAGCACATTTAAATAGTGTTTAAGCCCTAACATACACTTCCTTTTTGTTTGTTTGTTTTAGGCAGTGGTTCCACAGACCTACTCGAGATCTGAGCATTCTGGAGAGGCGTCAGCAAGTGATCCGTTTCTTCACATCCCCTCGTAACTTTGCTGATCTTAACACTTTGCAGAGTTCCCTGCGGAATATCAAGAACATCTCGGTACACTTTCAGCATTTTGTCTAAAGCTTTGACTAAAGCAAACTCAAATGACAAAAAAACAGTAGGCACACAGGTAAAGTGACTATTAGCCTGTCTTCCATACAGACACTACTGCATAAAATGTCTCTCACTAACCCGAAGGTTATCGTCTGGCAAAGTCTATATAAGGTACAGCACTCAGTTTATTTATTATTGCCTATCCTGGCTTGCATTCATCATGTTTCTTTTAAATTTTATCAGACGGTGTACAATGCATTGTGCATTAGGGACACCATTCGCTCCATGCCCCAGTCCATCCAACTATTCAGTCAAATCAGTCAAAACTTCACTGATGATCTTTTCTACATCGCCACATACGTCAGTAAAGTGGTGAGTCCCTGTACTATTTTGTTTTCCGTTGTTATTTTTGCTGAACTGATGTAATTGCTTTGGGTTTGTCATTCTGCATTGCAGGTGGACTTTGAAGGAAGTGTAGCTGAGAACAGATTCACTGTTAGGCCAAATGTTGATCCTGTTATTGATGAGAGTGAGTGGTTTTCTATTGATTGATTAATGAAACTATTGTTATTTTCCGTAAAGGTACAAGTCTTCAGATTAATGTTGCCACTATAGGTAAAAAACTAGAGGAATCATTAAGTGCAGTGAATGGTAAAAGCCATTTGTGCTTCAAATCAGTGCGTTTATGCTTGCGATAATAATATAAAGAATATAATTTGAAAAGAAATCTCGCACATTGCATTTGAAAATCACTAAACCCGGTCTCACATAATAAATAAGTGGATAGCTATTAATTTGTCGTCTCTTTATTTTTTATTATATACATTCACTTTTTTACAGAAAAAAGAAGGATGATGGGTCTCCCAGATTTCCTGACGGATGTGGCTCGTGCTGAGCTGGAAGAACTGGACCCTCGCTTCTCCACCTGCAGCATCATCTACATCCCTCTGGTCAGGACGTGATTAATGCTGCCCTCTATTCATTAAAGTGTGATGTGTAACCTAATTGTTGACACAGAGCTGTTAACATAAAGGTTGTGAGTTCAATTCCTAGTTGGAGCGACCCAATAAATGAAGAGTCAGTGAGGTGGCTGTTGTGCCCCTGAGTAGACCACTTGACCCCAGCTCGCTCTGGGATGACCGTTTCTGTAATTAGTGCACTGCAGTGTGGCTAAATGACAAGCAGCTGTAGCAACTGTTCAGTAACAACTGTGACAAGCAGTGCCCTTTTATTTAAACTCATATATACTATAATATACCATTGGTTAAGCAATCCGTAGACATTTTGTAGACACCTTGCAATGTTGAAAGTGGAAAATCGGCCTATTAAAGTTTTTCACATCTATTTTAAAATAACAGGTTTTAGAGTTAAAACTAATCGATAATAAGCTGCATAAGGTGTGCATTGTTGTAGAACAAATTCAAATGCCTGTATACATTTTAACTGATTTACAGTACATGATGACATCCTGGTATTTCATTGTGTTTTGGATGACAGATTGGATTTTTACTGTCGGTGCCAAGATTACCCACTATGCTGGATAAACAGAGCTTTGAGATTGAGGGCCTTGATTTCATGGTATGATAGTACTTTTTAACACAATTTGTTTCAAGGCAGCACAGGGTTCATTTCCTAAAATATAAGGGTTTGTTTAAACTGGAAACCGCTTATTGTACAGACTTTGTTTTGTAGATAATTTCAGTCTTGGTTGTCTTCGTGTTAGTGTTTAAGATTCTACTTACCTACAGTAATACATATAGAGCAAAGTGCTTCCTTTCAACAGAAAATCTTAAGTGAAAAGCATAAAAACTAATATTAATCACAGAAATTGAATGTGCGCATGTGGAGTGCATATCTCAGGCACCTTTGTCTTAGACTCATTCATGTTTGAGTGGTTGATAAGAGCTGATTTTTGCATTTAATGTGTGGATTTTTTCAGTTCCTGTCAAAGGACCAACTGCATTACCGCAGCACTCGAACCAGAGAGCTGGACAGCATGCTGGGAGACCTACATTGTGACACCTTGGGTCTTTTCTTTGTTTCCTCAGTTGGTTGATGAATTAATTGCACAAACTTTTTACAATGTCTTTTTAAACACTATGCAATCTTGTTATATTTTCCCCCAGATCTGGAGATGGTGGTAATGAGGAAGCTTCAGGCCTCAGTGCTTCAGCGGAGCAACTGTTTGTATAAGGTCATGTCTCTGTGTGCAGAGCTAGACTGTCTCATGGCTTTAGCTCAGGCTTCTCTGGATCACGGCTACTGCTGTCCAACCTTGACATCAAACCACAGACTGGCCCTGATTGAGTCACGGTACAAATCATTTCTTCTAATGAGCTGAATTTTCTCTATACTTCTGTTCATATATTTATCCCTCTTTATTTTTCAGCCATCCTTTGCTGGAGCTGTGCACCCCAGTGTTTGTGTCAAACACCTACATCAGCTCAGGAAATGAAGGCAAAGTGAAAGTTATTACAGGGCCAAATTCCTCCGGAAAGAGCATCTATCTGAAACAGGCAAACACAGCAATAAACATTGCAGACCTCAACCATAACAGTAATAAATGATTGAAAATTTCACAGCAATACTTAAAAAGGCTGTATAAATATACCAAGATGATTCACTTATATTAGTGTGAATGGGAGAAGGTGCAACATACAGTATAGTGGAGAAGCTCCGGTTCCCATAGAAACCATCCTGAGATGCATGCTTTTAACTGTACATGCACATCTTACAAGTTTTAAAGATAATAAACAACATTTATGGATCAGTACATGGCAGATTTTTGTTGCCGAATTGAAATGTTATTTAAATGAGTTATTTAAGCAAGCAGTTTTTGATATGTTCACAATCAGATAGATAGAAATTAGTCTTGAATGCCAGAAATAGCTGCCCGGGGGGGCATTAAAAATATGACCATTGAGTGAACTGACTTTAGTTGAAATGGACTTATAAATGAACTAAAACCAGGGTTGCATGACTCTTGTTTGGTAATAATTCTAAATGTAGGCATTTCATCATTTTGGTAACATGGTTTCTAAAGGTGGGACTGATTGTGTTCATGGCGCTGATCGGCTCGGATGTTCCTGCTAAAGAGGCAGAGATTGGGCTGGTGGATGGAATCTTCAGCCGCATACATAGCCGTGAGTCTGTTTCAGTGGGGCTGAGCACCTTCATGCTGGACTTAAACCAGGTGAGAACATTACACCCTCCTGAACACACATGCTTTTACTACATGCATCTTGGATCATCCCATTTTGAGTGTCATGTCTCTCATTCATGTTGCTTGAAATGGTTTTGGTAAATGTGTTTGCAAGGCGGGCATTTAAAAAAAATGTGAAAAACAGTGAATTGCAATGTCATCCTTCAGCTGTTTTATAATCATTACGAATCCTAGATGACAGGTTCCTTGAACCACAGCACTGGGGATTCTCTTGTTCTAGTGGATGAGTTTGGTAAAGGAACCAACACTGTAAGTGTTAAAGAACCAAGAGGTACAAACAGTACTTGATAGAAAAGCAAGAAGGTAATATTGTGTGTGATTTATGATGCAGGAGGATGGATTGGCTCTCCTGACTGCAAGTCTCAATAACTGGATGCGTCGTGGGCCCAAGTGTCCTCACTTGCTAATGTCGACATGCTTTCACAGCCTCATTCAGCTGGGTTTAGTCTCTGATTCTTCACTGCTGGATTTACTGGTGCTACAGATACTGCTATGACCAGAAAAATACATTTTTCATGAACCATTTCCTTCACTCTGCTTTCAAGACTAATAAACAGACTTATGAAGTTTTTGGTTTTTTCGTTTGCAGAATCTAGAGACAGCAATAGAAGGAGAAGAGCTGGTGTTTTTGTACCAAGTGAAAAATGGGATTTGCCAGTCGAGTTGTGCAGCTAATATCGCCACTCTGGCCGGCATTCCCGATGATCTGGTGAAGAGAGGAGTGGAGGTATGATACAGTCATTTTTTTATATTGAATTCAGATGTGAGACATTCCTACTTGTTATCTTTTATAAGAAAATGTATCTAACATTCTCTTTCCGAAAACATTAAACAGCTTTTTTTTTTGTTATATGACTGCTAGGGCAAAAAACAGGCAAAACATTGTTTTTTTTTCATGCACTGGTTTTGAGATTTTGGCCTATTTTGATTTTCATGACATGTTTTTTAGACTAGAGGAAAGAAACATGCAGACTTTGCAAGAAAGTGCATTTTTATTGCATATTAAGTGCATATTTTATTGTTTCCTTAAAATGTGTTTTTTTCATCTCCACTTCAGTAGATTTGCATAAACCAAACTTTTATTCCTATATCTACAGTATATCATCAAGGTTATGTTACGTATCAATGAACTTTCAAAATGTCAGTTTTTTACTTTGCCATGCAAATATACTAGAAATTGTATCCTGGGAACATGTCCAGTTTATTCTTTTTAATGTTTTTTCTTGTTTATACAAACATTCACTGATTGATCCCCCAGGAATATTGTGAAATTTGACTCACTGATATATACTTTTTTTTTTTTTTGCTTTTAAACAAATATTATGTAACATCCTGCATCTCTGTGAAATTAAAAGTTGTGGATGTCTGCATGAGTTTTTAAGTTCAAATTCTAACTTTGAATATCGATCTATTACCGTTATCAGCCTTAAATGTTAATGTTTGTGACTCTTTTTGACATTATAGGATTTAATGTCGTAAATATTATCTATGCAGGTGTCAGAGTTATACAGGACAGGAAGAACCATCAGAAAGGTGGACAGCCCATCTTCAGATGAACAGAACCGCAGGTATGGCATGGTCTGACCAGCAAAACTATTATTTTTAATTCTCTCCTCTTTGTACTTAAAATATATTTCCTGATTCAGGTGTGTTGAGGTGGTGGAAAAATTCCTCGGTATTAATCTGGATGACCCTGAGCTGGATCCTGATTCTTACTTGAAAGATGAGTTGCTCCCAACGCTTGAAGAGGTGCTGTAATAACATCGAAGCTGTACTGTGGGTTCATTTTGTGAAAATTTAGAATTGTATTTCAAGGTTTCAACATTCACACATGCTTTTGTGTTAAACTTTGTTTAAATCTTGCAGTTTACATGCAAAACCATTTATGCTTTGAATCACACATGATTTCCTCAGACTGATTCAAACCAATCTTTTTGGTGTTGTGTTTATTCAATAAAAAAAATCAGTTTGCAATACAAATGTGTTCATGTTTTGAACATGCTAGTCATGCTATATGTTTGTTTTTGCAGCATTTAGCATTACTTTGTTGTAAACAGGCTTTTGTTTTTATTTCATCACATTATATTCACAGGAGCACTGCTACAGAATGGTGGTGCAAAAAACACGGCAATTATTAACTCTCTAGGGGGCTGACTTGATTTCAGAGGACTGTTAATGAGTTTCCTCAAGTAATCGGTTGTCACAGCATTAGAAAGAAACAACAACTTGCTCAGAGTTGATCAAATCAATTAAGTTCTCAAGCCATCTGTCGCAAGAGAAGCAAAAAAAGATTTGCTCTGGGAGGATTACCTTCTGTGTGGGAAAGCGAGCAGATAGAGAACGCCCACCACAAGGACCTTAAATAACATCCACATCATTTATTTCAGAACCAAAAGCACTCATTAGAGTGAAGTAGACCAGTTTTTTTTTTTTTTAAATTAGGGATAGTTGATAGATTCTATATTATTATTATATCTATATATAGTAAAAATTAAATTGCGATTAATTACATTCAAAATAAAAGTTTGTGTAATAACACTCGGACTGCTAAATGTTGACTACACTAATAAAAAGTAATTCAGCCAACACCAAGATCATTCTTCACGTGCACGCGCCTGGGTGACAGCGCCGCCATCTTGTCAAGTTCACGCCTCAGGTAAGTTCCACTAAATAAATTTTATTTTTTAAACTAAATTTAATGAATAAACATGCAACATATTCAGATTTTCTTTTGAGTGAACATTTAGAAAGTGCTTTATGGGTTGTATCTTAAGAAACGTGGGTATAGGACAGTATATGTAAAGTTAAGTTAACGTAACGTTACAACATGTATAAAAAGCATCGAATAGTATAAAGGTAACGTTAGGCCTAACGCTATGTCTGCTGGGAATTTAAGTGAAGTTACTATGTTAATTAATTTTAGCTAATTTAGGCGCGTTGTATGATAACTTATTTATTGTGTTTTCGTGATGTAAGTTATAAAGATATGAAGAGATCATGCGGTCTTTTTATAAACCATTAAAGCTTAACGAAATATGAAACAGAAACTATATATAATACCACATAAGGCGCGCGTTTGAAGCATGTTAAATGCGTTTTTGCGTGTGTAAACTTTAAGTTAAAACATGGCATTAAACGACTAAGTTAGCAACCAGCCGCGGTGAAAAGTCGCTCTTTTCAAACGGATAACAACCTTAGATAGTCGATTTGTAAAACGTCACCTTTCATCAACAACCGTCATATTTCGATATTATTTTTATGCTATTTAAGGTAACTTAACCCTATAATATAAAATGTACATGTTCTATTACATATCCTGTCAGCAATGGATTTGTGTCAAAAGGTTGCAATAAATAAATAAATCTGATATTGGCACATTGTAAATTATTTAAAAGCCGTCATTTATTTATTTATTTATTTTTTTAAATGTACTTTTCTTTCTCCATCAGTGCGTGGCCAAAGGTTTAATTGACCTTTCGCAAAACCCCGCCCCAAAACAGCCATCGTCCAATCACACATCCTAGCGACGGTTACTAAGTAAGCAAGGTCCGTCAAGCTGCGGGCCTCTGGCAAGCAAAATGGTGAAGCGATATGCCTATGGCACATGTAAGTCCGACAGTAGGTACCCCGAAAGATTGGCTGTGGGACTTTTTTCCCAAAGCCAAAGCCACAATATGAGCGGTGCCTACAGTGTGTGGAAAGCCCCAGTCCCAGGTAAGTTAAATGTCAAGAAAATAAACAAGCATACTTACGTCTGCTCGAAGGTAAGGCAAGTCTAACGTTAGTCTAACGCCATAGCGATAGCTAGCTAGCAAGACTATGAGCAAGACGTTCATATTTACAAAACTGGGTATTAAAGTTATCTGTACTGTCAGCAAATATTGCATATCACTAGTATAGCATTGCCAGAATGTTAGGCTAGTTGCTAGACGTAACTTAATAGTATTAGCTCCGTTAATTAACTTAATTTTAGCCAGCTTGCTAGCAACTTCACGTTGGCTCTCTAAAGTTATATTTCGTCAGTTCACGTCGCGTCCTAACAGGCTACGTGGGGTTTCTCCGTTTTCCCCATTGACCGGTACGCTTTGGCCTGTACAGTCGTGGTGCTCCCATTACATAATATT
>JAUCMS010000025.1:15721977-15732374 GCA_032357445.1 Enteromius radiatus | reverse complement strand
GTTCGTATCATGCCCTCAATTTTTTCCTGTGTTCACATTCCAAGTGCCATAACAGTCCACATATTACATATCATTCCAATGAAGCTCTGATTTTTTAAAAATATATAAAAAAAAAAAAATTCCGGTCATAAATGACCGTGGAAGGCACAAGGGTTAAATATATATATGTGTGTGTGTGTGTGTGTGTATAAATAAGTTTTTTAAATAAAATACGTTCAGAGGTATTCATCTTTTTGTATAAACTCCTGCTTGCTTTTCTCTGTGTGCTATTTATCTTGTGCATAATATGTGAACATTGTAAGATACAAAAATAATGTACTGCCATGTCAAATATTTATTGAAAACATTGACAAGTCTAGCATTCAATGTTGACTTGGGATTACAGGATGATTTCATACTTAATTACAAAATTACTGGGAAAAAATCTGGTTCTTAATGAAGATTGCATTGATAATGTCTATGTAAATATATAATATAATGTATTGGGAAAAAAAAAAAATATATATATATATATATATATGTGTGTGTGTGTGTGTGTGTGTGTGTGTGTGTTTTGGTTTATCCCTTTTTGTAAGTGCTTTATTTATGTTTTTCTGAAAGGGATAGTTCACCAAATATGAAAAATGAAAATCTTTTTTGGATGAAATCCAATGGAAATATCATGTTTAAGGCCCAGAAAGGTAGTAAGGACATTGGTAGAAGTGACATAAGTGAAATTTTATGACGCTATTAGAATACTTTTTATGCAAGAAAACAAAAATAGACTTCATTCATTTTAACAATGACTTTAACAAATACTTGTCTTCTGTGTCAGAATTTGACATACATAACATAAACGTGGGTCTTAGGGGTTTGGAACGACTTAAAGGTGAGTAACTAATGACAGAATTTTCATTTTTGGGTAAACTATGCCATTAAATATAAGACAATATATATCTTATATTTACAATTGTTAAACATAAAATATAAGTTTATATGTTAATATTAATTCTAATAATACATTTAGATTTTTTTTTCCCCTCCAGGAACTGTCGGAAAGAAATCACGGTTAAGTTCAGCAGCACTTTGCAGTCAGAGATCCTTGTTTTTCATTTGGTAAAATCAAGACCTCACACTCAGAATGCATGAGCTCATGCCTCAGAGGACTTCACTCTCTATTTGCATCAATCACTCTTCAGAAAGGACAATTGAGAGCATTAGACTTTTTGTGCCACTGAGTTTCTGTAGGAATACCAATCACAAGCAAATCTCTGTGTGACATGTAGAAGCGAAACTTAGCGAAGCACACCTCAGCTTCAAAGTGTCTGTCTTTGCTCCAATTAGCTCTCTGTCTTACTTTCCCAGCATCCGTTGCATGTCCAAAGGTTCCACTGGCGTTTTTTTTCTCAGAAAATAATTGGTACCAACAGAGATCATTTTAAATGCATTTTTAAGGAGAGATTCACAGAAGAACAATCGCAAATTTGAGGCCTGTCCCACAAGCTGTCATGTTACCAGTCGCATTTTCCTTTTTAAGTTACAAGTTTCAGTAAGTCAGCAAGACCGATTCATCTTGCAGAAATGATCAAGCCAGCACTGGTGGAGGCCCACATTTGCATTCCTTCCAACAATTATTTCACAGTTTTTGCTCCTGAGACTCCCGCACCAGTGAGAAACCCACATTCATTCATATCAATTAGCCGCGGGTCTGTCACGGCTGTTTACACGGCCAGTGTAGCGTCACGGCATAAACTAATGAAGTGACCATCTGGATCTAGGAGACCCGCGAGGAGGTTCTGGAACACCGGCAGTCATGAACTGGAAGAATAGCTTGAAAATGTTTGTTTTCGGTTAAGCCAAGCAGAATATATTGAAACACTTTAGACAGCATAGAGGAAACTATCTTAGAATAGTGTCTCTGTCCATCTCCAGCTGGTGACCTTTAACACTTATTAAAATGCAGAGTGAGTTATGTACATTCGTATCTTAAAAAGGCATTGGGTTTAATGATGGAGCGCTCACTTCAACATCAACTGCTGACAAAAAGGTCAGTGGAATCCAATGTTACTGCAAATGGTTAAAGAAATCAACCATTTACATCTTATCCTTTTGATTTTATCGATAATTGAAGATAAAATGACCGTTTTTAGTTTTTCCCATTTGTTTTTTACAGGTTTGCCTTACGTGACTTGCTGAGTGCAGATTACTAGTAATTAAAAACATGTATGCAAAGCTATTAATGCAATGAATATTTCATGACTTTCTTTCAGTTGAAATCTTCAAGCCCTGTAGCCTCTAGAGACCCGAGTCCATGTCGAGTAATTGAATCATGTCTTTGCTTAACAATGTAAAAGCCATTTGAATCTCATCATGATGTCACGTTTCTTTGAATTTACAGGCGCTTGTAATAATTGATTGAGGAATTTAGTATTATGACTATAATTGTACTCTGATAGACATCTTGGAAGGACTCAAAGATGACTTCTATGCACAGAAGTGCATTTGACATGGATTTTGAAAATGGATCTGAACCATTGATTTAGGATTGAGGATTAAAGGGTACTCTGCACTTTAATTATTTGTTTATATTAGGGTTAAATGTATCTTGAGTAATTGTTCTCCTTATAGAATCTGCATCTAAGCAGCAAACATACTGTGAGTTGATTTGAATGTTTTTTTTTTGTGTCACGTGCTAAATTTTAATCAAAAACAATACACGCATGAAGACAAAATAGGACAAGAGTTAAAGACATGCACTGCTTGCAGTGTGTATTAATTTGAAAAAATTCATCAGTCCAATATGAATTATTCCTTATGTTAAGTAATCTAAAACGGAGTAATGCAGCGTTGTAATATTGTCATTTGAATCTAATCTAATCTGAGCAAGATTCCCTTCAAATGGGCTCTTCTGTAATAACACAGCATTACAGACCTATAAAACCCACGAAGGACATCAAACTGTGATTTTGACCTGAATTGAGAAGCGTTAGAAGCGCCACCTGTGCCCAGTTCCAAAGGTCAACGTAGGGGGGCAACCTTGTCAATCAAACCCCAGGACCACCCTTTAACCGAAACAGGAGATGAATTTCACATGTATATTTTAAGAGGTGACATGTTTGAATACAGCATTTGGGAGACCAAATACTGATGTGTGCTTATCTTTATATCAAGCCTGGGATTATATTTAGCTACCCGATGTTTCGATATCAGGGGCAACATTGTTAAAATGCTAATAGAGATCTCTGGTATTTGACATGTCATTAATAATCGGCATGGTGACCTTTTCAAATTCAGCTTGTTCCTGCTGCCTCATATGCACTGACTCAGACCACTGGAGCATTTAAAAGCAGCAGTGGTGTTATAGATGTGTGAATAACAATATATGAGGTCTCGCAGTTGTTTTTAGATGTGCAACTGAGCAAAGCGAGAAAATTGCCTTACTCTTTTGCCGGCTGACCAATCCTGCTGTTTTATAAATGTAGCAGGCAACAGCAGTCTGAATTGAAAAAAAATCTCTCTGTTTTAATTTATGAGATCAATCCATCATTCTAACATTCAGCAGCCTGTCTCCATCCTTTAAATCATTTTCAAAAGCGTCACACCTATATTTGTATATCGTGTTCTTCACTGGCAATACTATATATTCTAGCAGTGTTAAGATTTGTCTTCAGAGGTTTATTAGTTTTGTCCACATACTTTTAATCATGTAGTGTTAAATCGGGAAAAGTTTAGTATTTATGTTATTAATTCATGTTGTTTTGGCCCCATGAATAGATCATAAACTTTGCAAAGGAATATGATCAATCATGCAAGAGATATGTTGTGGAGAGACGCTAAAAAGTGAGTTTCACAAAGTATATTCCCTTTCTCATTCGGAGCATTAAGTTTGTAAATTTCCACATCAAAGATGCCCGAGAGCAATCGTATACTCTCCAAAGACAGCGCGAACTTGAATGACATACACTATAAAATAGTGCCTGGAAGTCAGATTTTTACATGCAGCTCCCCCCAAAAATAATTGTCTAATTGTTACTGTGTCAGAAAAACAGATCATTTGCAATACACTAACATATCTCACATCTTATGCTTTTTTACATTTTTTTTTTTTTTTATCTCATTGGACATCTGCTGAGCCAGGACTGCCACGGATGCCCACCTGAAGAAAGTAGGGTGCTGGTTGAATAATCAAAAAACTAAAAATAGCAGTGCATCTCAATGGCAATGCAGTGAAAATTGCATGATACTTTCACATTAAATACTGCTCCATTCATTCGAATATGACTGCGGTGACTAGGAAATAATCATGTGTTTGGACTAAATAAAAAGACAATTAGGCTGCAATAGACCTCTCCCCCCAAATTAAGGATTTATTGCTTATTGAACCAGATAAAATTTTATGGAGTCTGGTGCGATGGCTCACTGTTGCCCCAAACAAGGTCAGTTAGCAGTTGCAATGGATCATTAAGTTTTAAGAAGTGGCTATCATCATTAAACCCATGAAATTCATTAAAGAGAGCAAAGCTTCAATCTGGCCTCCCCCAGTCTGGCACAACAACATCAGGGCCATTTTTAGGGCGAGCATGGTGGTTGCCATGCATCCTTGAATCTTATGCTCCTTTTAAGGCCATTTTCTCAATTAACTTTAATGGTCAATTGTGTCTGTTCGTGCTTGTCTCCCCCACAAGTCCATCTTGCACATTGTCTTTGCTCACCTTCTCCCACATCTCAAGCGTCAGCTGTTTAAACGGATTGCCCGTCCAGCCAGTTAACCTTCCTCTGCGATGAGAGCTATAATTGGTTTACTATAGAAATGGAAGGGGATAATCCTTCTGTTTGATTAATGCTCGTCTAATCAATTGGTGTCTGGCAAAACCACCCCTCTGGTCACATTTTGCAAAAAGGAACAGCTGGTTTTTCAAAAGGTCAGACTGATGCAGGGCAGACGGTGTCACCCAGAATGATAGATCGAGCAGCGGACGTCAAACCACTCAATGATTTGTAAGAGGATTTTGGCACGTTTGCTGTTTTTTGATCCCGTTCACGTTTCTGGGTGGGCCTGTGTTTTGCCACCCGATATTATAGCAATCCTGTTATTCAGCTTTATATATGGTGCAATTCGAGTAGTAATTTGCTTTATATGAAGACATCTATGTAGGGTTACTATAGATTACAATACATAAAACTGTTTTTGACGGAGGAATAGATTAAGCTTCATTAAAGGAATAGTTCACCCAAAAATGAATTTCTTTGTTCTGCCGAAGGAAGATATTTTGAAGAAAGGCTGTTTTGGTTCCCCATTGACTTCCATATACAGCCTGGTTACAAACGGTTTCAAAATATCTTCCTTTGTGTACAATAAAACCAAGAAATTCATACAGGTTTGGAACTACTTGAGGATGAGTAAATGATGACACAGTTTTAATTTTTGGGTGGACTATTCCTTTAAATATCTGTTGGCGTCTATCAAATCTTGCCTGGTTGTCTTTAAAGTTTTCTTTAAGAAATCAAATTTGATCGTAATAGACTCTGATGGTAATGTGGTATTAAGCTAACTGCATTTAATGATAAATCATATATGATATTGTATATTTTATGTGTTCTCATCATATTATATTTATAATCATTTGAAATGTATTTATTTTTTCCTCAATGAATGCTGACATTTTCTTCTCCTCGGTGGATGCTGCATAAGCATCTGGCCAAAAATGGTTATCTTGTAATTTTTTTGTCTTAAATGCCCTAAAATAAGTGGGCTGATCGCTAAAGTTTAGAACAGAGCTTTAGTCGGCTCTAAATTAAACTGCTCATTGGTGTCATCTTAAACACATTTGTGACACTGGACAACAAAACCGTCGTAAGTGTTAATTTTCCGAAATTGAGATTTATACATGATCTGAAAGCGGAATAAATAAGCTTCCCATTGATGTATGATTTGTAGGATAGGGCAATATTTGACCGAGATACAACTATCTGGTGTGAAATTAATCTGGAATCTGAGGCTACAGAAAAATCGAATTGCTGAGAAAATCCCCTTAAAGTTAAGATCTTATAAAAGCATATTACTAATCAAAATTTAAGTTTTAATATATTTACGGTAAGAAACTGACTAAATATCTTCATGGAACATGATCTTTCCTTACTATCCTAAGGAAAAAAGAAAAAACAATAATTTTGACCCATACTATGTATTTTTGGCTATTTCTACAAATATACCCCAGCAACTTAAGACTGGTTTTGTGGTCCAGGGTCACATTTGTGCTGCATTTATTTAATCCAAATCTGTGGGTGTAAAACTGTTTAAAATAACTGTTTTGTGTTTTACTATGTTTTCAAATGCAATTTATTCCCAATGAAAAGCTGAATTTTCAGCATCAAATTATCCTTCAGAAATCATGCTGATGTGGTGCTCAAGAAACATTTTTATTATTATCATTATCAATGTTGAAAACAGTTAATATTTTATAGTATCTGCTTAGTATATTTGTGGAAACCTTTTTTTTGAGTATTAGAAACATACATTAAAACAAACTAATTTATTTGATAGAATATTAATGAATTTAATGCATCGTTGCTAATTAACTGTATTCATTTGTAAATCATATTTACCTCACTGTACTGCATAATTCTTTGTTTGAAACCACACTAAAGCGATTCGTTCTCCTTTATAGCATGCAGTCAAATATTCTCATGCCATCAGTTCCTTTTGTGTAATTTCCAAGACTTCAAAGACCAACGGGCAATGGAATTTGCATCACATGACCAATCGTCAGTTTGTATGCTAATGATCATTGATATAACCCCTCCCTTGCCCTGACCTTTGTCCAGTGGTATATCCCACATATTGACTAGCAGTCTCATGAATTTGTCTTTGTTTTAAAAGCAAATGAGCAGTTTCGTTCAGATTTGTACCTCAAGGCATTTATCTCTTTCATTTTTTACTCTTAAAGAAAGAGTGGCCCTCAAGCACAAATCACCCACCATTTTTCACACGTCTTCTCATCTATCTTTCTAGAGCTTCTTATTGTTGGCGTGTAAATCAAAAGCGGCACCCATTTAAGAAGTACGACCACAGTCATTCTTCTTACACAATGCCAGAACAAACATGAAATATATTGTCCGTTTTTATAGATCTTGGAGAAAAACCTCAGTGAACCGTTCCTCATTTCACCGTTGGGTGATCAGCTGTGATGTGAAACATTGCATTTTTTTCATTGATTAGTTATTGATTACAATCCTCTGCCTGTAAAATTAAACTGAGTGCGGCGCTGCAGATTCTAAAATTCTTTTAAATCCTGGATTAGTCTTAGTCTGTGTTTTGTGAGTTGGCTTTCGATATTACCCAGAGGATATTGACAGCCCACTTTACAGCTGCAAATAATCGACCATTGAACGCCCAAACAATGCTAAGCACGGCCCATTATTAGAAAAATACAAGCATTCAGCTTCAGACATGAATTCACCCTACACAATTCCCCAACAATTGTTCTCTATCCTCTTACTATCCATACTGGATTAATGTCGCATTCAGGAAAAGGCTACAGTGTGATCTGTTCAGTTTCGATCCTAACACTGCCAGCCTCGTATCTTGGCGCTCTGCATTGACCCCCAGTCTGCTTTCTGGCAGAAGAAAGGCTAAGACTTCGGGAATTAAAGCTGTGGAGGGGGCGGCATGGGTGCAGACGGGATTATGGTAGAAGTCTTCAAAGACTTCCACTACCAAGATCCTGCTCAATTCTGGCTCCTCTAAAGAGTCCTTTAATTCTCTCTTTCTCTCAAGTCTACTGTCCTACAGCTGGTATGAGCTTTGTGTTAGACTATCTTCTTGGATCTTGTTTGCCAATGGTGGCAAGAAGTAGGCTTGGACCGATACCGACATTTCGGATACAAGCCTTCGGTCTCAGTAAGAATGATAATACCTTTTTTTTTTTTTTTTTTTTTTTTTAAATAATAAAAATAGTATAAATAATTAGCTTTTAGTATAGTAATTATCAACCTTTAGTATACATTATTAATTTAGTTATTGTTGGTGGATGCTTAAGTCCAGGTCTTGGAGGAGATCCTTCAGAAAACCATCCTTCACCTCATCAGGAGCATGCCCAGGCATTGTAGGGAGGTCATACAGACACGTGGAGGTCGCTTTGGATAAAGTCGCTTTGGATAAAAGTATCTGGTAAATGCATGCATGTACATTATTTATAAAAACAAAACAAAACAAACAAACAAACAAAAAAAAATATATATATATATAATTTATTATCTGTTATTTTTTGTAGGCTAAATAACTCATGCTTTCAGGCCAAGGACTTTATCTACAGTATAGTTTTATATCGTTTAATAATTATAACATTATTCATAGCTACCTATTTCACACCCAGCACTTTTAATTCTGTTCATAAATTGGATCAATAGCCACTGTGAATCATTCGATTATTTGGATTGAAATGCTACAGTAAAGCAGCTACAGGCCGGTATAAGCAGCTTGACAGCTTTATCCCGCACAATCAATTTTCTCTTGACCAGGCTTGAGGAATATATGACTTTTCAATAATTCATTATGTTATGCAGCTTGAAAACAGGAGAGCAAAAGATTCGGCCAAGTATGTATACAGAACAAGATGTGTGGCAGGCAATTAATATCAATTACAGTAAGCAAGGTCACTAGAATGAACACAGTTAATGTGAAATAAACTCACTTCACACTTCAGTGAGACTCACTGGCTCTAATGATAGAAGTGAACGAATACATCTGACGTGTGATTGGTGCGGTAACCGCTTAAAGGTATAGCTCACCCAAAAATGAAAACATTAATTTGTGTTATTTTAAAACTGGTAGCCCTTGAGCAAAATCAGTCAGATGATTTAGCATATAGCCTACAAACTCTTTAAAGGAATAGTTCACACCAAAATTAAGATTTTATAAGACTTAATCTCCTCCATGGCATCCAATGAGAAATTGAACATTATATCATTTACTCACCAATGGATCTTCTGCACTGTGTTGGTGTCCTCTTCAAATACCATTTAAAAGTAAACTCTGTTCTAAATATGTGAGTGTATTTTGATGCGAAAAACAGGTGGTAGACTTTTATTATGGACTATGCACTGGTAGTTTAAAGTTAAGATGCCTTAAAGATTCATTTATTTCTTACAAACATGCATCTCAGTAAAAATACCAATTAAGATCATTTTAGATGTACTGTTTGGAGTATTAGGATCACTAGACAAGGGCTTAATTAATTCATTTTTGTGGAAACCTCAAATTCGACCAAAACTGGCATTTAAAAAAAAAAAAAAATCTCCAAATTACTACTAATTTTGCCAGCATGGGTCATAAATTGTCCTGTTCGTACACTATTTTTAACCACAAATGCAAGTGAAATGCTTACAATGTAATCAGATGTGAACCAAGACCAAAAACTTTTATTCCTAGGGTATAATTGGCAGTTTTTTC
Source organism: Enteromius radiatus (assembly GCA_032357445.1). Lineage (NCBI taxonomy): Eukaryota > Metazoa > Chordata > Actinopteri > Cypriniformes > Cyprinidae > Enteromius > Enteromius radiatus. The sequence goes on along the minus strand of JAUCMS010000025.1, from coordinate 15,722,944 downwards.
CTTTGTTTTTGAGTTTGAGATATTTAGTTTTATTTAATGAAAAGAACCTAAGAAGCCTGAATGTTTTCACACATGGACTCCACCCTCTCAGGGACAGTAAACAGTAAATGAATTTGCTTTGTGCACCTCGTTTGATAAGCGCGTACAATAGAAGGGCAGTGGAGTGGACCACGCAGTGTTATGTAATCAATATCATTGGTCATTTGGAACTAAAGGGGCTGCCAAGCTGCTGACTGAAGCACTGTTTACACGTTTCCTTCCCCCTTTCTCAGGATGCCGCCACCAGAGAAGAAAGAGACGACGGAGCAAATAAAGGACTAATCTTTGTGGGCCAATGGTGCAGTTTAATCTGAGCCAGTCCGAGTTGATTGAGGATGCTTGCAAAAGCACCTAAGCCCATGACCCATGTCACAGCCCGCCAAGGTCAAGGCAAAGTCGCTTATCTCTGTAAATCAAAACTGTCGGCGTGAACAATGGGGGACAATTTCAATTAAAGCGTGTTCGGGGACCACAGAAACACTGAGGAACAAACTAAATGAGTTTGCGCTCAGAGTATTGTAGTTCAGGAGTCCAGACCAGGCCAATTAAAGAATCTGTGCCACCGAAAGACTAAAACTTTAAGTGTTACACTTTGTTTAACTGATTATATGCTGTAAATTTATTTTTTTGTTACACAAAGATTAATTAGTTTATACCATTTTACTCTTTTATTGGGGTATGTTTATTGGATCATTGGAGTACAGTTTACTATTGTAGCTTTTATAATTAAAAATGTTAAATTTGATTTAACCGGTTTCTTGCAATTTCTTTGTAGCTGTATAATAAAGTGCCCCTATTAAGGGTACTATTTTTCTTATGATAGGTTTACATGCATGCAAGGTGAAATTATTATTTATTTTTTTTAGTGCTGGGCAATGATTAATCGCGATTAATCGCATCCAAAATAAAAGTTTTTCTTTACATAATA